>ML663611.1:0-216160 GCA_007570785.1 Antilocapra americana | reverse complement strand
CCCGCAGGACGCCCGCCTGCGGCCAGCAGGGCACCCCGTGACCACTCTCCGTGAGGCAGGCAGGGAGACAGCTTGGGTGCTGCCTTCTGTATGCCACGTTGATCGGCCTGGTGACGGAACCCGAGTCAAGGGAAGGAGCAACGCTGCTGCCAAGGAAGTAGGAAGAGCCAGGAGGGCACGGGACTCTGCAGCACGGCCGAGAGGCTTCAACAGCAGCGGCGCTGAATCGTCATTTCAGGACAGCTTTTTCCCCAAGGGAAAGAAAAGTTTGCTTTATTTCAAAACAGTGACTTCCTTATATTGGAACACTGGCTAAAATTCAATAGTGATACAGATATAAATTCTTTAGGAAGTCAAAGTATATATATCAGGTGAATTTTCTGAATTTCTTTTAAAGGCAGAATTTTTAAACCATAGAAAACTAGAAATAATTTACATCAACATATGTGTAAAATAAGCCACAGTTCAATAAGCTGAATAACCAAACCTTGAAAATTACCTCAACTAATATTTGCTATTATTTAGAACACTGCATAGATATTTAATGACTTAAAACTGAATATATATTCTTCACCTCTAAATTCCCTGGGAAGTAGAGCCTTTTTTTGTCTTTAATACATTTCAATAGATTCATTAGGTGAAAGTCTGAGGAGTTATGAAACCTGGCCTCTAAAAACAAAAAATTGACGTGCTAAAAATCTCACAAAAGTGAGACTGGGAGGGAAGTCACTGGCACCAGAGAAAGGTCATCAAATGTCTGGGAACTGGAAGAAGGCAAGGAGAAGTAGTGTCTCACAAATCAAAAATACACAGAGAATCGGCTGCAGATGATGAGAGACAGGCTTCCCCATGGTACCCCAGAAAACGTTTTTTACTCACAGGTATTAAGGAGCATGGACATGAGAATGGCATGTAGGACCTAAAACGGAAGAATTAATTGAAAATCTGTATTTGAAACAAAGCACATGCCCACACAAAACAATGGAGCTCAATAAACCTCTCACCAACTGCCTATCCCTATCCTTACCCCCAGCCACAAAAATAGAAGGGAAGGAGGATTGGGAAGTGAGGAACAGGAAGAGAGGGGAAAGGAGCGGAGCAGATGGAGCAGAGACGAGGTTCTAAAGATTGCACCCTTGGGGTTAAGCCACACACGTGCTGGTATTTAGAGGTGCCCAGTGTATAGCATGTCTAGAGAGAAATCAGCTTCAGGACAGAAATCCCAGGAGGAAAAACGTGGGAAAGGTGCCATAGACCTGCAACAGTATTACCAACACTTAAGGAACAAAGGTAGACAGTGTGGGGATGGGAGATAAAAGTACACCAGGACGGAAACAAAATCACAGACCACAGCCAGGCTAGAGATTAGTCAACCATTTTAACTTTTCTATTTCAAATTGTAGAATCAATAAACAGACAAAAGACTTAATTGGGATCATTGACCAGAGTGTACACAGGATGAACCCTGACCATTTAAAAAGTAAAATGACAGCTGACAAGAGGTGGCAGATGGACAGGGGAGAGAACTAGTAAAGAGTCGCATGTGCCCTTACCTTCCAAGCAAGGGGTCTAGAGATTCTTCCCATAGTGTAGGAACAAGAAATGTATCTTTTAACGATACACCGGTAACCTGAGAAGAACTAAGAGCAACATAACTACACTGAGAGGAGGGAGAAGATTTGAGGAAAGTGGGGCAAGTATTACCATCTACTACAACACAGAACCAAGAAAAGCCTTGATACAAATAAATGAGGAAATAGTGTATATATACATAGTAGCAGCATAAGTATTAAAATATACATATGTACATCTCAGATATAGAAAGATATAGAAAGATGCTGTTCAGTCACCCAGTCGGGTCCAACTTTTGTGACCCCATAGACTGCAGCACACAAGGCTTCCCTGTCCTTCACCATCTCCCAGAGCTTGTTCAAACTCATGTCATCGAGTCGGTGATACCATCCAACCACCTCATCCTTTGTGGTCCCCTTGTCCTCTTGCCCTCAATCTTTCCCAGAATCAGGGTCTTTTCTAGTGAGTCAGTTCTTCACATCACGTGGCCAAAGTATTGGAGCTTCAGCATCAGTCCTTCCAATGAACACTCAGGACTGATCTCCTTTAGGATGGACTAGTTGGCTCTCCTTGCAGTCCAAGGGACTCTCAAGAGTCTTCTCCAATACCACAGGTCAAAAGCCCAATTCATTGAGCCTTCTTTACGGTCCAAATCTCACATGCATACATGGCTATTGGGAAAACCATAGCTTTGACTAGATGGACCTTTCTTAACAAAGTGATGTCTCTGCTTTCAATATGCTGTCTAGGTTGGTCATAGATTTTCTTCCAAGGACAAGTGTCTTTTAATTTCACAGCTGCAGTTGCCATCTGCAGTGATTTTGGAGCCCAAGAAAATAAAGTTTGTCAGTGTTTCCATTGGTTCCCCATCTACTTGCCATGAAGTGATGGGACCAGATGCCATGATCTTAGTTTTCTGAATGCTGAGCTTTAAGCCAACATTTTCACTCTCCTCTTTCACTTTCATCAAGAGGCTTTTTAGTTCCTCTTCTCTTTCTGTCATAAGGGTGATATCATCTGCATATCTGAGGTTATTGATATTTCTCCCAGCAATCTTGATTCCAGCTAGTGCTTCATCCAGCCCAGCAAATTGCATGATGTACTCTCCACATAAATTAAATAAGCAAGGTGAAAATATACACCCTGGACATACTCCTTTCCCAATTTGGAACCAGTCTGTTGCTCCATATCTGGTTCTAACTGTTGCTTCTTGACCTGTGTACATACAGGTTTCTCAGGAG
Source organism: Antilocapra americana (assembly GCA_007570785.1). Taxonomy (NCBI): domain Eukaryota; kingdom Metazoa; phylum Chordata; class Mammalia; order Artiodactyla; family Antilocapridae; genus Antilocapra; species Antilocapra americana. The sequence continues at coordinate 213,347 of ML663611.1, read as the reverse complement.
GCAGGTACGGTAGTCTGTTATTTCCATCTCTTTAAGAATTTCCATTTGTTGTGATTCACACAGTCAAAGGCTTTAGCATAGTTAATGAAGCAGAAGTAGAATGCATGTGTGTGTCTGTGTGTGTATACATATACATATACATATCTTTTTCAGATGTTCAGGCTGGTTTTAGAAAAGGCAGAAGAACCAGAGATTAAATTGCCAATATCTGCTGGATTATCAAAAAAGCAAGAGAGTTTCAGAACATCTATTTCTGCTATATTGACTATGCCAAAGACTTGGACTGTGTGGATCACAATAAACTGAAAAATTCTTCAAAAGATGGGAATACTAGACCACCTGACCTGCCTCTTGAGAAACCTGTATGCAGGTCAGGAAGCAACAGTTAGAACTGGACATGGAACAACAGACTGGTTGCAAATAGGAAAAGGAGTACGTCAAGGCTGTATATTGTCACCCTGCTTATTTAACTTGTATGCAGAGTACATCATGAGAAATGCTGGGCTGGATGAAGCACAAGCTGGAATCAAGATTGTCGGGAGAAATATCAATAACCTCAGATATGCAGATGATATCACCCTTATGACAGAAAGTGAAGAGGAACTAAAGAGCCTCTTGATGAAAGTGAAAGAGGAGAGTGAAAATGTTGGCTTAAAGCTCAACATTCAGAAAAGTAAGATCATGGCATCTGGTCCCATCACTTCATGGCAGATACATGGGGAAACAGTGGAAACAGTGGCTGACTTTATTTTCTTGGGCTCCAAAATCACTGCAGATGACTGCAGCCATGAAATTAAAAGACGCTTACTCCTTGGAAGGAAAGTTATGACCAACCTAGACAGGGTATCGGAAAGCAGAGACATTACTTTGCCAACATCGGTCAAGGCTATGGTTTTTCCAGTGGTCATGTATGGATGTGAGATTTGGACGATGAAGAAGGCTGAGCGCTGAAGAGTTGATGCTTCTGAACTGTGGTGGTGGAGAAGACTCTTGAGAGTCTCCTGGACTGCAAGGAGATCCAACCAGTTCATCCTAAAGGAGATCAGTCTTTGGTGTTCATTGGAAGGACTGATGTTGAAGCTGAAACTCCAATAATTTGGCCATGTGATACAAAGAGCTGACCCATTTGAAAAGACCCTGATGCTGGGAAAGATTGAGGGCAGGGGGAGAAGGGGATGACAGAGGATGAGATGTTTGGATAGCATCACTGACTCAATGGACATGAGTTTGGGTAAACTCTGGGAGTTGGTGATGGACAGGGAGGCCTGGCAGGCTACAGTCCATGAGGTCGCGAGGAGTCAGACACAACTGAGCGACTCAATTGATCAATGTCTCATATATATATATATATATATCCATATATGTGTGTATGTGTATATATTTGTGCATATATATATGCATATATATGTGTGTGTATATATTTGTGCATATATATATATATATATATATATATCTTAGAAATATGGATTAAGTTTCCTGGAAAAATTTAAATTAAAAATGACAAAAATGTTTAAGGCTTTTGATACCCACCCCAGTGGGGAATGGAAAGGGCTGGGAAGAGAAAGGATAAGGACTTCTTCCTTATAGTTAGTTCCACCCTTTTTGCCTTTTTTAATTGTTCCATTTATTGGTTTGTTAAAAAATAAAGAAATTTTTCTTTAATAAGTTACTTTGTGCAGTAATAAGCTAGTTAGTTCAAGAAATAGGGGAGTAGCAGGAATGGAAAGGAGGGGGTAGATGTGATAAACGTATTGAAGGAAGAATTACTTGGACTTGAAAACTAGTTTAACATGAAACACAAAGAAAGGGAGGATATTAAAATATTTCCAAATTTTTGAGACTGAATAATTAAAAGAATTTTAGGGCCACTATCACAAATAGGGAATTTGGGGAGGGCAAACGTGTCTGTGGGATGTATGATGAAAATAGATTCATTTGCAGCCAATTAAGCCGACTGTGCTCTTTTCCCTGTGGGGGCCCAGTGTGCAGTGGCTGCGAACAGCAGCCTCCTTGGTAGTGTATGCAACCTGTTGCCTGTACAGGTTGCCCTAAGGGACCTTGGAGACAACTCTTCTTAGTGGGCATTTATGACTGGGCTGCTGTTCCCCAATCTAGACTCCAGACAGGTATGCGCGGTGCCTTTGGAAAGCCTCAGGGCACAGTGGCCAGGGTCCACATTGGCCAGGTCATAATGTCCATCCGCACCAAGCTGCAGAACAAGGAGCATGTGATTGAAGCCCTCCACCGGGCCAAGTTCAAGTTCCCTGGCCGCCAAAAGATCCACATCTCCAAGAAGTGGGGATTTACCAAGTTCAATGCGGATGAATTTGAAAACATGGTGGCAGAAAAGCGACTAATCCCAGATGGCTGTGGGGTCAAATACATCCCTAATCGTGATCCCCTGGACAAATGGCGGGCCCTGCACTCATGAGCATCAGCTCTGACCCCTCTTTAGTCATGCTCACCAATAAATGCTATTTCCCATCCAAAAAAAAAAAGAAAATGGATTCAAACATTTGTGTATAAAAGCCAACATTTTAAAAAGGTGACTTTAAATTTTTAAAATATTTCTCCATTTCAAATATCAAAACCCAGAAGACAAATTCATTCTGTAGAAGGGGCACCTTTTCTCTGTGTGTACCTCTGGTTATATCTTCAAATGTCAGGTTGAAAAATGAAGAGAAATATATATCATCCATAGAAAATATCCAGAGACTGTAGGAAAAGGTGACAATCTTCCATGCTCCATTGCAGGGTTGGGAGCAGGAGAGAAGGTAAGACTTATACCAAACATCCCGGGAGAAAAACACATCAGTGCTTCAGAGAACACTGACTAGCCTAAACCAGGGAAAACAAGATGATTCTAAGCCACCTACCTACGATGAGTAACCTAGTAGGGAATTACATTTTAAATCCACTTTTGTCTGAGGGTTGAGGTGGGCAAGATGTGCAGGAATACCTTCTGTTGCTGAACAATGAACAAGCTGTTTATGTAGATGTGCAGCTTGTAAGTTTATGCCAACAGCACCACCTACCGGGCACAAGATAGACTGTCACAGACCTGGTATGGGATTCTTCAAAGTGTGCCTGTGTACACACACACACACACACACACACACACACACACACACACTAGAGGGGGGGAAAATATCCAGATTTTTGATCTTAAGTATATATTCAAAATCCAATAGTAAAATACTTTTCCCCGTCTATGTCAGCTAAATTAGCTAAGGGTATGTATCTGATTTAGAAGTTTCACTCACACTTGGGATATAGAACATCATTCCTACCCTAACAAAGAGAAAATACTGCGTGTACCACAAAATATTTTTTCGGAAACCATATGTGGTTGGCAGAAAAATGTCCCTGCAAAAAAAAAAGTCAATGTCTTAATCCCTGGAATCTGTGAATACATGACCTCATGTGGCAAAAAGTTATTTGCAGATGTGACTGTGAAATGAGAATAGGGACTAAACTACCCAGCCCAGTCCAGTATAAACAACAGAGGTCCTTAAAAAGGGGTTGGGGAGGGAGTCAGAGACAGGAGGAGATGAGAGGTCAGGAAGCAGAAACTGGAGTGAACCGAGTGCTGCTCTGAAGATGGAAGAAGGCCCCAATGTGGAGGAATCCCGGTATCCTCTAGAAGCCGGGACAGATGGCGTGGGTTCTCCCCAAAGCCTCCTGAAGGGGACACAGTCCTGCCGACATCTTGATTTTAGCCCACTGAGAATGATTTTGGACTTCCAACCTCTCAAACTCTTAAGATAGTAATTTGTGTTGTTCTAAGCCACTACTTCATGATTATAAAGAAAGCTGAGCACTGAAGAATTGATGCTTTTGAACTGTGGTGTTGGAGAAGACTCTTGAGAGTCCCTTGGACTACAGGAGATACAACCAGTCCATCTTAAAGGAGAGCAGTCCTGGGTGTGCATTGGAAGGACTGATGTTGAAGCTGAAACTCCACTACTTTGGCCACCTGATGCAAAGAAATGACTCATTTGATAAGACCCTGATGCTGGAAAAGATTGAGGACAGGAGGAGAAGGGGACGACGGAGGATGAGATGGTTGGATGGCATCATCGACTTGATGGACATGAGTTTGGGTAGACTCCAGGAGTTGGTGATGGACAGGGAGGCCTGGCGTGCTGCGGTTCATGGGATCATAAGGAGTCGGACATGACTGAGCGACTGAACTGACTGAACAACTTCATGATATCTGATGTCTATATATTAAAAATCAGATGAATCATCAGCGACTGTGGCCCTTCAACGGGAGCCTTGGAGACCCCAGGGAGACTCAGGAAGCAAAGAGGAGACCTGCCATCCAGCAGCCAGTAGACCACTGGCACTCCCTGCCGGGAGCCCTGAGGAAGCTCGGGGTGTGAGCACAGGGGATACTGGTCCCAGAGAGCCGGGATGCGTATCAAAGGAGGGATTTCAGTGAGCGCAGACTCTTGCATCTTCCTGTACAGAGAAAAGCACTAAATTCCTTGAGGCATCTGGTTTTCTTCAATGACAATCCTTTGGCATTCAGACTACCTGCCCGCTGTTGCAGGACTTCTATAGAACCTGTCTCCCCACCGGCTGCCTCGACACCCTACAACAGTTCTCTCAGGCTTCCCTGGGATGCTATCGCCCAGGCCTGACATCCTAAAAATTCCTGCCAAACAAAACGGAACTCTCAACTTTCAGGTTGTGCCTAGTTTTTCAAGTTGACAACAGATACTTTAATTTGTAGTTTAAAACTACCCTTCCCCCCAAAATAGAACGCTCATGACAGGCTTCAACGGTAAATCCACCAAACACCAAACATAAAAGGAAACAGGAAATTGTCCATACCAGCTCTACACAAACCCACACAAGACAGATTCATTTCATGAGGGCAGGCTTACTAGTTTTGATATCACAACTAGACAAAAAAGTATTTCAAGAAAACTACAGGCCAGTATCCCGCATGAACACAGAAAAATCCTCAAACAAGTATTAGAAAAAAATCCAGCAATACATAAAAATGATAAAGCATTGCTGACAAAGTACAGTTCCATCCTGGGAATGCAAGATCGTTCAAGAGTTGAAAATTGTCGACAAAAAGCTGGCACTTGCCCAGGGTGTTTGCCATCTACCTCCACGGGGACTGAGTCCTGTGTGCTGTGTGGCTGTCGACCTTTGACACGCCCTGAAAGGAGTTCAGGGTGGACAACAGGAATGAGGCGCTTTGTGCTCCAGGAAAACTGGAGCAACAGTTATTTTCAGGAACTGATTTTATGAGCCCAATGCTCGCATCTCTTCATATCCAGTAAAAGCACTAAATCCCTTCATGGTGACATCAGCTCATCACTGGCAGAAAACCTTTTGTACAGCAAGTGCTTGACTGCACGAACTCTGCCTTCACCGGAATCACATAAACTGACCTTCCCCCGCACCCCACCTCTTTGGAGCAGTCTCTCAGAACCATCTGTGGTGCTCTCTCCAGGATGGCAGTCCTCATTTTGCTCCAAATAAAACTTAACTCACATCTCTCATGTTGTGTATCTTTTTTAAGTCAACAAAATCAGTTGATGTAATTCACTGTATCAAAAGAAAAAGAAGAAAAACCAAGAGTCTGGTTCAAAATGGCGACAGAGAAAAATCTTGAATTTATCTTCTCTAACAGACATTAAATCTACAGCCAAGACGGAAAAAGTTTCCTCTGTGGGAGATGAAAAAGAAAAAGAAAAGAAACACCTAGCTAAGTGACTCCTATGCATCAGACAAATGAGGAAAAACCTACAGTGAAGCTGGGAGGAGACTGAGACAGCCTCACGATAAACCTCACCCCAGCACACTCCCTCCGCCTCGCTCCCAACTGCCAGGATCCCCCAGGACTGCTGCACACTCGGTCTGGCACAGCAGTCACAGAAGCTGCTGCTCACGAGGCACCTCCTGGTTGCCTGGCTCCGGTGGCCACTGGGGCTTGTACGCCTATGTCCCCCTTGACCAGGTCCCCCTGCTCAGAGACAGCAGCTTGAAAGAAGTAAAATTGCCATTATTTACAAATGACACGATACTAAAAACCCTACAGACACTACCAAAAACTGCTAGAATAAACAAATTCAGTAAAGTTACAGGAAAATATATATACGAAAATCCCTTGCATTTCTATACACTGTAACAAACTATCAGAAATTAAGAAAACAATCCCATTCACTACTATATCAAAAAAAAGTAATTAAAACATTTAGGGAGAAACTTAACCAAGGAGGTGAAAATTCTAAGAAACTTATGAAAGAAGTTCAAGAAGACAAAAATAAATGGAAAGATATATATTCCATACTTATAGATTGAATAATTAATACTGTTAAAATGTCCAAAGCAATCTACAGATTCAGCACAATCCCTATCAAAATCTCAACAGCATTTTTCACAGAAATAGAACAAACAATCCTAAAATTTTTATGTAACCACGAGACTCCAAAAAGAAAAGCAAAGCTGGAGACAACATGCTTCCTTATTTTCAACTATATTAAACAGTTATGGTACCAAAACAGTAAGGTATTGGCTTATAAGGGCTTCCCTGGTGGCTCAGATGGTAAAGAATCTGCCTGCAACTCGGGAGACCTAGGTTCAATCCCTGGATTGGGAAGATTCCCTGGAGAAGGGAATGGCAACCCACTCCAGTATTCCTGACTGGAGAATTCCATGGACAGAGGAGCCTGATGTATAGCCCACAGGGTCACAAAGAGTTGGACATGACTGAGTGACTAACATTAACATTGGCATAAAAATAGCCATATAGTTTATATAGATTAACACAACAGACTAGAAAGCCCAGAGATAAACCCAGGGATATATGGTCAATTAATGTTCAACAAAGGAGCCAAGGATATACAATAGGAAAAGAACAGTCTCTCCAGGAAACAGTGCTGGGAAAACTGGATGCCACATGTAAAAGAAGAGAATTGGGCCTGCATCATACATAAGAAGTAACTCAGAATGGATTAAAGTTATGGATGCAAGACCTGAAACCACAAGACTCCTAGAAGAAAAACATGGATGGTCACCTCCTTGACATCAGTCTTGGCAATGATTTTCTGGACACCAAAAGCAAATATAAACATGTGGGGTTACATCAATTGGAAAGCTTCTGCACAGCAAAGGAAACCATCAACAAAATTAAGTGGCAACTTACAAATGGGAGAAAATAGCTGCAAATCCTATGTCTGATAAGGGGCTAATATCCAAAATATTGGAGGGTAATATCCGAAATATATGAAGAGCTCAAATAATAGCAACAACAAAAAATAATCTGATTTAAAAATGGGCAGAGGCCTGCTGTCCTCAGCCCTCTCTGGAACCCTGGCCAGAGACTCGTCAGATGTGTTCCTGGTGGGCCCAGGGGAAGACGGAAAACTCTGAATTGGGAACAGCGGGTTTCTGCTAGGGGGTTATGGAAATTTCTCAGTCGACTGGGAGCTGGGGTCGGGGCTGACACATTGGGCCCTGAAGCTTGTATTGTGAGAAAATGTCAGTGGTGACATTTCTGAGGGAGGCTGAGACTGAGTTTCTGCTTTCTTAGATCAGCCCCGTCCTCTGCCCTCCCTCAAGCCGTCTGGGGAGAGCAGCCCGGCCCCCAGGACAGCAGATCGCAGGGCTCCCAGCCACTCGTGCCCAGGCGCTGACCCGCAAGTGGCGGATCACTGCCCACATCCTGTTCTCTCAGATCCAGTCCTGAGGCTGGACGAGAGGCCCAGCAGCCCTGTGAGTCTGCAGGTCTCAGGAGAGACTGGCAGCTGGTCACGTGGAGTAACTGTCCCCATGATGGCGTTTCTGTCATCGAATGTGCCATCGCTGCTCTAGTGTGACTCCCCCGGGGGGCAGGGACCCCCACGTGGCAGCCCCCAGGCGCGCTCTCTCCGGCTCATCCACCCTCTAGAAGTTTCCCCAGACCCTCTGTAAGAGTGGGCGCTGCTGCGGGTGTGAGTGAGTGTCCTCGTGCTGTGTGGTTTTGCACGACTAACCGCACCCTGTGTTTGCACACTTCCTCTTGCGCTCGTGGGACCAGGCAGGGCGGCGGGAACGCAGAGGCTGGATTCCGCTACAGTCAGGACTTACTCCCGCTGAGCTTTGGGGTGAGTACAGGCTGCCTTGTCTCGCGGGGCAAGAGGGCACGCCCTGGGAGTGGAGGGTCAGCGGGCCTCCCGAGGTCGCACCCGGGACAGCCCTCAGCAGCAGAGAACGCGACCTTGGCACCCGGCTCGCCAGAGCGGTCAGAGCACGGCCCGAGTGTCCCTCGTGTCCGCGCCCTCGGCTGTGCCTCCCACAGCAGCAGTGCTCCTGGCCAGGCCCTGCCGGCACGTTCTCGGAGGGAGCAGGGCCCAGATCACCAGGGCTCACGAGGCTGCCCTGCCCTGGGCCTGCCGTCCGGAGGCCCGTGTTTAACACGGAAGGGCACCGGCCTTTTAGGGTCGAGCACCGCTGGGGGGCCAACCTCCCTTGCAGGTGCTGCTCCGGGTGGTCCTCTGGTGGGTCCAGCCCGGGAGTCCAGCCCTGCTCGAGCCGCTCTGAGGGAAGGAGGCTGTCTGCTCTGTCCTGTTCACATCAGCTAGAAAGCTGGATTGGGTTTGTTTTTACCAGCAGCTTTTAGCTCTCTCTCAGAACAAATCAGCCACAGAGTTCTCTCCTTGATCTGCCCAGTCCTTCGTGTTTCTCTGGATTCTCAAAGCAGCTCAAGGCCGGAATGGGGTGGGTGGAATCCGGAGGGCACAGCCGCCATCCCCTGATGGGCTCATCTGTGTGTGTTTCCAGTTAACCCACACACAAAAAATAAATAAATAAAAATAAATTAAAAAAATAAAAATAAAAATGGGCAGAGGATCTGAAGAGACATTCTTCTACTTAAGACATATAGATGGACAAGATACACATGGCATGGGGTGTCTCCCTAGGCTCCCGTCAGTCATCGGCGCCTCCACAGAGCAGCAGGAGGGCTTTCTCGGAGTCCCTAGACGCGTCCCCCGAAACCCAAATGCACTCTATTAACCTTCATGACTCACAGAAGCCACAGGAAAGAAAAAGCTAAGACATATCTGCTAACATGTTTTATTCATACTTTTCTCCGAGTGACTTTCACATCAGGGATGTTTGGGTTTTATTTTTTAAGTTCTTAAATCAGCTTTTCCAATAAGCAACTAGTGTCAGCAGTGCTTTAACTGATGCCCACATAAACATGCTGCAAATACATGAGAACGCTTAATGGCTTATTACATACTTGGTATGTGCTTAGTTGGTAATCTCTGTCCAACTCTTTGCAACCCCATGGACTGTAGCCCACCAGGCTCCTCTGAAAGTCCAGGGGATTCTCCAGGCAAGAATACTGGAGTGGGTAGCCACTGCCTTTTCCAGGGGATCTTCCCCACCCCAGCATCTCTTACGTCTCCTGAACTGGCAGGCGGGTGCTTTACCGTCTGAGTCCTTCAAGTCCTCCCTCATCCCCTACTGCACAGGAAATTCATTCTACAGTGTTGTATTTCATGCTTTTCAACCAAAAGCCAACTTTTAAGAACTTTTGACAATTCAGTTGTCAACTGATAACACTGTCAACAGACCAGCCTGAAAAAAATATATTCTTGTTCAATATGTAAGTCATATAAGTTTTCTAGACATACAGCCACGTGAAATTCAGGAAGATGGAAATGTTTATTATTCATTAATCTTTTGACTGCAACCACCACAATTTTTTAAGTTTAACTTGGTAGCAAACTTAAGAATATTTCCAGGAGTACACAATTTCAAGGCTGAGGTTCCGATTAAGGTAATATGGTTATCAATTTAATACAAATGAAGCTTTTCAAAAAGGGTGAAAGCAGTCTGCCTCTTACAGGAAACTATAAATCATCCAGACTTTAGTCCTACTAACGTAAGTACACTTTGGTGCTACAACAGTTAAAGAGAAAGATCTTAAGTAAAGATCAGAAAGGAGCACCGCTATGTTCTTCTACAACGTGTATGTTTTGGCCATAGCATGCTAGCGTGAGTAAGGCGGTGTGCTCAGCACTGGGAGCAGAGTGCGGTGGGCTGAGCGGCAGGAAGGCGGCGGTGCGGGCAGACAAAGCGCGGGCGGCTCCCCGGGCTCCCGTCAGTCATCGGCGCCTCCACAGAGCAGCAGCAGGGCCTTCTTATAGTCCCCAGACGTGTCCCCCTGAAACCCAAAGGCACTCCGTGAACCTTCATGACTCAAAGAAGCCACAGGAAAGAAAACACTAAGACATATCTGGTAACATGTTTTATTCATACGACTTTTCTCCGGGTGACTTTCACATCAGAGATGTTATAGGGAGTATCCTAACGATGCAACTGAGGTTTAACTTTATAATTTTACCCCTTAAAAGCTCAGTCCTATCTAAGACAGTGAAGTATGCTCTCCCCTCTAGTAACACAGAGAACAGGGAAGCTTTTATAACCATGCTCAACTCAAGCTTTCAAACACACTCTAAGCCTCTATCACACAGTGTAGTCTGGCTATGGGCGGGTGGGCCACACGGGGATCGCCTGGCTGTATGGCCTTGCCTCAGACAGGAGGGCGAGACACACTCTGCCTCTGCTTGTCTCATGCACACATCGGTGTGGAAAGTTATGTTCAAGCTATGAGTCACTGGGAGAACTCTGGAGTGCCCATCAGCCAAGCCACATCTCTCGCGCGCAAACACACACACACACACACACACACACACACAGGAAAAAGCTTGCTCAACTGAAATGCTGCTTTGCACACAACCCACATTCTCCTTTATGAAACAGAAAGATAGAGGCAGAGACAGGAGAGAAGGGAGGGAAAAGAAAGAAAAACTCAGAAGGCTTTAAGCCAAATTTAATAAAAAACCACAGTGTCCCTAGCTTTTAAAAGAACAAAAACGATGGCAATACTTAAGCTCTTTACTTATTCCTAATATGACCTGTTTGGTTCTGTGCTGAACTATGACCCAATACTAGAATCCAGGTGATAATAGACAAGAAAGAAAAGACCGACATATTAATAAAAGAAAGGAGAAACTGATAAAGACAGCTGGAACTGATAAAAGGCAGAAAGAACAAACATTACTGTGGATAAGACTGGATTTAGTGAGTCATCTGTCATCACTACTAAATAACGCTTCTAAGCTCACCCGGAGCCTCAGCCTCACCAAGAGCCAACCCTTCACTCGGGAGCCAGCATCTGCACTTCAGGAGACATTAGGCCAAATTCTGTATCTCAGAGCTCTAATCACACCACTAGAATTTTAAAGCTGAATCGGGTTCTCCCAGCCATGTCTTCCACACTATTTACTGTCCTGCTAAGGATTTCCAAACATAATTTAACGAAAGGTTTTACTACCTTAATCATGGAATAAAGAGAGGTGGCAAAATTCTTCCTAAACTCCTTCCTAATGTTATACAGATCAATCTCACTTCTGGAAACCACAACTCTGATGAGGGTATGATCATCTGTTCCAGCTCCCTTTAAAAAAGAAAAAGAAAGACACACATTGTTTAAAAATGTCAATTACAGCATCAAACTCTCCTGAGTTGGGTGAGTCAATAACACGTGAAACAATTTAGTAGAATTCAACCACCTGTTTTAAGGAGGGGAAAAATCCTCAAGGTCTATCCTCTAAAACATATTAGAGAGAGAAATTAATTAGACAGAAGATTCAAGGCATGCACTTACCTTCATAGCATAGTAGAGGGTTTCTGCAAGGTAGGCAGGTACACTGCGAATTGATTTCACTAAGAAAATAAATAATATAATGGTCACATGCTATTCTAACGTGAAAAGGATTAAGTGATTAAAAACGAAGGTGCCTCGGGCCTATAGCTCTACCTAAACACAAGTATGAGGGTAACACAGGTTAAAGAGCTGCTCACTCACAAGCTGCTCTGATCTCCTTGCTACGGAGTATCTCCAGACAGTGGCCTGAGTTCTCCTCCGAGTTCTCAATTCTAGAGAAGGGCATGCAGCACAGGGCTGCTGCACCATTTTCAACACCCCTTTCTGCTATGACCACCTTTTTGCTGAAGTGTTGGCAGCCTGCACTGTTAAGCCACACCCTTCTTCATCCCCATGAATTATACAAGTCTCCTAGGAGTTTTCATTTCCATATAGTCAAGCAAATAACGTACAGCATTACCCTATGTAATCTGACAAACCTCAGACCATCTGCCTGAAATCCGAATCTAGGCACTCCCTCTGCACTCTGTAACACGCACGACTCACACACAGCAGTACGAGACTTGCCTGCTGTGGCAGAGACGCCCGAACACACAGACGAGTCCCCTCCCGGAACACGTACACACGTGCTGTATGCTGGGACTCCTCACAACACAAGTCCACTAGTTTCAGAAACTATCACCTAAACATTCCTTAATATTCAAAATCAGGGACTTCCCCGGTGGTGCAGCGGTTGAGACCTTGTGCTCTCACTGCCAAAGGCCTGGGTTCAGTCCCTGGCTGGGGAAGTAAGACCCCACAAGCTGCATGGTATGGCCAAAAAAAGAACAGGAACACTTAATACACAAAAATAACAAATCGCTGACGGGAAGCAGTATTTTCTCTTCCAATGCTTAAGAAAAACAGCCACTGGTAACTAGAACTGTCATAACGTTTATGTGCATTCTATTCTGAACAGGCCATCTAATAAAAGACTTCTATTAAAATTCATTAACTACAGATCGAAATGAAAGGCCACTGTTAGTGCTGGTCCGTGCACACATTGAGCTTATTTTCCAGAAGACAGACAGCACAAAAACTTCAGCTCAACACCATGTACTTGGAACAAACAGCAGACAGAGGTTCATTCCAAACCCATATGAAAACTGGGACTACAGCAAACTCACAAACTAGATTCTCCCTGGATCTGGAGAGTATGTAATAATAATACAGTAAACTGCACAAACTCAGCCCTCCAATTTTCCACATTATTGTGAATATTTAGCTAAAATAAAATTCTAAACTATTAATAACCACTATCATATTTTCCATTCTAGCAAAGATACTTTTTCTAAATCAGATCCCAACTTCTCAGTGTGCTTCAAAACTGTGAGAAAGGTATTCTAAAGAAAAAACTCCACGGGTATCAGAAATAACATATACAAGAAAAATGTGTACCTTTTGAGATAATAATGCGCATACTTCAAGTTCACAATGAAATAGTAATATTTTTAATGCCACTTCAAAATGATTTCTTAAAAAAATTCTCTTAGCGTTTCCATAAGATAAAATGAAACAACCAGATATTTCACCTTTTTTGCAACATCAAAACAGATTCTGAATTGGAAATCTAGGAGTTTGCTTCACCCATATGTCATGATTAAGCTCTCTTTTTATATAAAGAAATTGATGGTTATTTTTTACATATAGCTTCAACTGAATAAAATACTTTAGCTCTTAATACCACGAATATTATATTCATCATAAAATTACTTACCAACAGCAAGGAGAAGTTGTTCCAAATTGCCAGAAGTCTCTCGGTCAATGGTTTCTTCAATTTGAAACCCTGATATAGTCATGTATTTGTCAAACACTAGAACACATGAAAACAATCTCTTAATCACATAGGAATCACTCTTTCCAGAAAGAAGATATTTACTCTAACCAAGTATTGTCCGACCAAACACAAATTTCCCCTTTATCCTTGCTGACAAACCTTGATTTTGCTCAGTCTCAATGTGCCAAGCTCAAAACAATAGATTATAAATGTTCTTTGTTCACTCATTTCCCAGCCCCTCCTTACTAGTTATAACCAATAAGACCCAAAGGTAAATTTGTTGGAAAGGATTCTTTCTTTATTAATTAAAAGTAATGGACAGATAGGATTAGTTAACCCTTTTCTTCTTGCTGTGAAAATGGCTCGTACGTTTGGAGCAACATCAGCCGTCTTGTGACAATGAGGTACCAAGCATGACAAAGAACACCAAAGCGCTGAGAACAGCGGAGCAGAAAAACAGAAAGAGCCTGGGTCCAGCCAAATCAGCCAAGCAACGCCACCTACAGAAAGCCCCATACTAAAACCACTATCGGGGTTGTCTGTAACTTGCAGCTGAACTTACTACCACCTGATAGCAGAAGTACTGATGAAAATCCAGGGCTGAGCTCTCAGGCACCACCTACGGCCCAGTGATTTGTGACGATGAGTAACAATCTAGTGGCCTATCTCTCTCGTTACCCTGACAGCAAAGAGCAGAGTAAGGATCTCGAGTTTTGTAAAACCTACAATGGCAGCAAAGAGAATAATGACATTTCCCAGGGTCACCAAAGGAAGAAAAAAACAAACTAGATTCATTCAGTAAAAACCTGTTACACATCAGGTCTTTTGGCATACTGGCTCTTTATTTTCAAAATTAATCAAAGTACCTGTATCATACACATTTTTATCACTCACCTCTCCTCAAATGAGATACACTTCGTGTTCCAAAGATGGTAATAAACTTTTCTTCATCAGTTCCCCATTTAAGTTCTCCAGCCTGGAACAAAGCCTATAAAAAAATTCAACTTCAATTAAAAAATTGTTCTCCCATCTCATTTCCAGGTTCTTAATCACACTTGTGCTGTATCCCCTGAAATATTAATTTGTCTGACTCCTATTTATATTTCAACTCTAATGTTTCCTACTCTGAAACTCAGTTCACTAAGTTTGGAGCCACTTCAAAGCTCACCACTGAACTTTGCTGCAGAAAACTAATGGGTCAGAACAATAAAGCAGGACAACAGTGCTAGGTTAAATGTTTCCCAAGTGTCTACCGTGGCTTGCAATCATTCAAGAGCAATGATATGTGTGGTGGAAAGTTCTGACTACCTCACTGCTCATACACCCATCTACAGACCAGGAAGGGGTCTGTGATGTGCATTATACTTGCTCTGTAGTTGTTCAATAATATATGATAAAACTCCATAGTCTCCTTACAACTGAAATTTAGCCAATGCTAGCTACAAAAAGTTTTCCCATTTGTCAGAGATCCCATGAATTTTTTTAAAGGCTGTAATATAGCACAGTGCCTGGCATACAGCAGGCACTGAACATACATTTGTTGACCAGTTTGAGTGTCTATATTGACTTTTTTACATGCAAAAGAATATACTCTCCAATATTCATATCACTGCTGAAAGAATTATTTACAAACATCATCATTAAATCTGAGTCCACATACTGAGATGTTGATAACTCATTAAAAGTCAAAGAACCAATCTTTGTAATGTCTATACTACCCTTTTAATCATTTCAAGGTAAATATACCTATTACAGCAAGCCAAATGCAACTTGCTGAGACTACTACTAAGCTGGCTGTCCTTATGCCCTCAGGTGGAGAAACAAATGACAGGAGGTGATCAAAGCACGTGTTTGGATGTAGAATTTTTGATCACAGTATGTTTAATACAGGTGATACTACTGCTAGGTCTATTTTCTTTTACACTTCCAGAGACACATATTCACACCCAATATTGAAATTAATTTATTTTAATGATTAAA
Organism: Antilocapra americana; assembly: GCA_007570785.1. Taxonomy (NCBI): domain Eukaryota; kingdom Metazoa; phylum Chordata; class Mammalia; order Artiodactyla; family Antilocapridae; genus Antilocapra; species Antilocapra americana. Next base: position 197,868 of record ML663611.1, on the reverse strand, counting down.
ATAAACAGTATCAATCCTGGTCATGTGAGCATGTTCTTCAAAACTAAAAAGTTATTACAAGAGTCTTGCAAGTATCTAAACTTAAGAACTATATCAGGATGCTAAAGACCTCCTAAGGTAACTTTTTTAATCTAATTACAAAATAACACATTCATTGATAACTTTTATAAAACAGAGAAAAAACATATATAAGAAAATTTAAATTACCAAGAATTATCAACTTCCTGAAGATACCAGCTACTACCTCTAGCATGTTTCCACATATAGGTAAGACATACACATACATTAACACTTAAAAGTGGGGAATTACTCACCCTGTACAATAATGCGTGCACTGCTGAAGCTCTCCTTTCTTATCAATTGTTTTATATGTCTAGGGTTATTCTCTAGTAGCTATAGCTTACATGGGACTAACTGGTGAGATGGCTATTTTTAACTACAGTCCCTTAATTTTCTTGTAAGAATTATGTTTGGGATCATTATCTAGTCTAAAACTACTACCAGGGGAACTTGGTGGCCCTGGGGTTGACTCGGCACTTCCATAGAAGGGAGTATGGAGTCCATACCTGGTCAGGAAACTAGGAACCCACAAGCCATCCAGCACATCCAAAGTATTTAAAAAAAAAAAAAAAAAAACCCTAATACTGAATAAATCATATGCAATAATAATGATGGCACCATCAGAGCATTATTTAAAAGTTTTTATCTTATTTTAAGGTAAGGGTTAAAATGAGGATGCCCAATATCCATGGAGCTGTTTTAGGTGTGGGATCCTCACACCTCCTCACTCTCTCTCTTCTCTAAGAAGGGGCTTTACAATTTCCCCCAAGCAGTGTGACAACCTCCAATTCCCATGAAGAATACAGAGGTTTAGGAATCAAAAAAAACCTGGTCCTTGTACTTATCTGTTTGTATTTATCTTAGATGAATTACTTAATCACTTCTTAAGCCTTAGTGTCTTCATCTACACAGGAATACTATTTCTAAAGTTACTGATGGGGATTATATAACTCACATAATGAATTCATGGAACAGTGTTAGGCAATCAATAGAAGGAATTCAATAAATATTGATTCCCTTCTCCCTCCTTCTGAGTTCAACTTTGTCTCCACAGAAAGTATAAAACAAAGATTTGGTGGGGGAAGAAATAAAATCAGTTCAACATACTAAAAATGTTTTTTTAAAAGTGAATTATCTACAGAATGTTCAATTCCCAGGTGAATGACTCACTGAGGCTTCCTAAATCCCTGAAATAATAGGAATCTTCTTGGTGCCAGGTATCAGCAGAGAAAATAATTGAAAAGCTTATGAAAGGGCCCTTTAGTTGTCTTAGATTACCTGAATCATGAAATCTGAAATTCTCATCAGGGCTTCCCGTGTGACTGAGACAGTAAAGAATCTGCCTGCAATGCAGGTGACCGGGGTTCAATCCCTGGGTTGGCAAGATCCTCTGGAGAGGGAAAGGGCAACCCACTCCAGTATTCCCGCCTGGAGAATCCCATGGACAGAGGAGCCTGGCGGGCTACAGTCCATGGGGCTGCAGGGAGTCAGACACGACTGAGAGACTAACCCTTTCACTTTCCAGGGATTTACAGGCACACTGCCAGTCAGAAGCACCTCTTCGCCGTGCGCGCCCGGAGCAGAGCAAGCGGTGAGACGGAGGCCAGGCTGCCCGTCCGCGCGGGGCCTCTCGGCGGCAGCCCCCGCCCCGCTGCAGGCGCCCACGGCCCCTGACAGGCGGCCAGAACCCCACTCCTGAGGCCCCGCGCGCGGGGGCACCCGCAGGGCTCCGCAGACGCACACACCACGCCGCCCGGAAGGCACGGGGCAACCCCCTCTCGTGGGGAGGGCGGGCCTGGGCGCGGCCTGAGCTTCGTCCGCTCCCGGCCAAGGTGAGGCTAGGTCTCTCCTTCCAACCTGTGGGGTAAGCACGCGTTGGGGAGGGAGAGATGAGAGAGGGGACGATCAGGTAAGAACGGCAAGGCTGCGCTCTAGTGCGAGAGGAGGGCTTCAGACTCGGGCCGGCCCAGGCGGCAAGGCCCGCCCACTGCGCCCCAGCGGGGGCCATGGGCTTGTTTCTCCAAGCCCCGGGCCGCAGCTGCCTCATTTCTAAAACGGAGACGACGCCTCTGCGTGAGAGTCAGGCACGGGTTCACCCATCAGCTCTCTGCGGAGCGCTAATCCTACGCCCCCGGTGGGCACCCAAGTCAACAGGCAGCTTCCAGGCACGTCAGGTGCCAGGACCGCGGCAGGGAGCGTGAGGCGCTGCAGTCTCCCCGAGAGGGGCGCCCGCCGCACCCGGGCGTCAGGCGGGGCGGCCTGGGGAGAGCTAACAGGAGGCCGGAGCCCCGAGACGGCCGGGGTGAGCCGGCGGAGGCCGGGGTGAGGAGAAAGCTGAGGCAGATCATAAAACCAGAGGGCCGGAACTTGATCCTGGACAGTCAGCTCCACTGAAGGCTTAAGGTTTTAAACAGAGACGGGACACGACAGGTTTGCATTTTATGAGGGATAATGAGGAAAACGCCAAATGCGCCACAGACAGCCCTCCGCACACATTCATTTCCTTCCCTCTTCCTTCTCCAGCCACACACAGAGATGACAGCATCCTAACACCATAACGAAATCAACCCAATGAAGATCAGAATAACGTTCTCCTCTTTCCTATTACCAAAGTCAGATCACACATCCAAAAGCTGCTTCACAGGGAACAGTCAACTGGAGGAGTGAATACAGCTTTTTCTCTTTCAATGGTGAATAACTGACAATCAAAATTTTATAGTTTATTACAGGCACACCTCTTTACTGCATGCTTTACAGGTATTTCATTTTTCACAAACTGAAGGTTTGTAAACAACCCTGAGTCTGGCAAGTTTACCAAAACCATTTTTCCAACAATATGTGCTCACTTTTGTCTCTCTGGGTCACATTTTGGTAATTCTCACATTTCAAAACCTTTTTCATTATTTTTATGTTTGTCATGGTGATGTGCAATCAGTGATCTTTGATGTTACTATGTAGTTGTTTTGGCATTTTTTTTAGCAATGAAGTATTTTTATTTAGGGCTTCCCAGGTGGCACAGTGGTAAAGAATCTGCCTTCAACGCAGGAGACAGAGGCTCAATCTCTGGGTTGAGAAGATGCCCTGGGGAAAGAAATGGCAACCCACTCCAGTATTCTTGTCTGGAAAATCCGTAGACAGAGGAGCCTGGTGGGTTACAGTCCATCGGTTCAAAACGAGTTGGACACAACTTTGCAACTAAGCACAAGCACTGCTCATCAAAGGGAGATATACTGTTTTTAGATTTAATGCTACTGCACACTTACTCAAGTATCATGTAAACGTAACTTTTATAGCACTGAGAGACCAGGACAACTTCTGTAACCTGCTTTATCCTGACAGTCACTTTAGGGTGGCAGTCCAGAACCCAACCCACTCTATCCCCAAGGTATGCCTGCGTGGGAGACAGGCGACCAGACACAGGACTATGGTGTGTGCTCCAGGAACCCAAGTAATTCCTTTATTAACATTTCCAGTTTTCAGGGCTCATGTTTCAATCTTACCAACACTTATCTCCTACGTGTGACTACTTGACAAACCACATTCAGACTGTAACGGGATTTAAAAGCAACTTAGGTACAAAAACTTCATTAGGGAGTTGCTGAAGAGCAACTGACGAAAGGACAATTCTATTTAAAATTCTATCAAAGAAAAGGAGGTGGAATCTCAAATACAATACCGTGTCAGCTCTTACGTAATAAAACACCATTTATCACTAAAATATTTCATTTTTTCTTCTTTGTCCTTTCCTGCTGAGAAACTGACTGCCATACTGCCAGTAGCATTCATAACACCTGGTTTTCCTACAAAATTCTCTATTTTGGGAGTGTTCCATAATCTAAAGAAAAGTAACACATCCAGGTGGAATTCAATATTGATATGCAATTTACTTTTTTCCCTTTCAGCGTTGGGATAAAATATCTTATTGCCCAGATCGAAATGAGTGACGTTGACTTACATGTGTCTTGTGATTTGTAAATAACCCATTAGGTTACTTTTAGATGCTATTATAAGATGTTATGGTTTTCCATTAGCATGGTTTTCTTTTCATTTATGTCATAATAAAGTCATCACCAAGTCTCACTTACCTGAGCATCTTGTTCAACCTGTGCTTCATCAATTCCAGCGTCAGGGTCTCTGTTAGCCTAGAAGAGATATGTCACATTATTGGATGACATGAGCATTTTCATTCAAAAAAAAAAAAACTTCCACCAGATGGCTATGCACATAAAGCTTTTTCTCTTAGGAATAATATGCTTTTATTAAGATCTTAGCAATTCTGCAATATTTTAGATTATCACACAAGCACTGTTCAAAACCAACCTAATAACCCTTTTCGTTTTAAAGTCTATGAATAAAAGAGGATGCTGCTGCGGCTGCTAAGTCACTTCAGTTGTGTCCAACTCCGTGCGACCCTATGGACGGCAGCCCACCAGGCTCCTCTGTCCATGGGAGATTCCAGGCAAGAGTACTGGAGTGGGGTGCCATTTCCTTCTCCAATGCATGAAAGTGAAAAGTGAAAGGGAAGTTGCTCAGTCATGTCCAACTCTTCCTGACCCCATGGACTGCAGCCTACCAGGCTCCTCCATCCATGGGAGTTTCCAGGTAAGAGTGCTGGAGTGGGGTGCCATTGCCTTCTCCAAAAGAGGATAGCAGTATTAAAAATTTAAAAAAAAGTAACTATGAGTTAGCTATTAAGAATTCAGGTCAGAACCAGAATTGAAAGAGCCACGTGTACCCCAATGTTCATCGCTGCATTGTTTACAATAGCCAAGACATGGAAGCAACCTAGATGCCCATCAACTGACGAATGGATAAGAAAGCTGTGGTACATATACACAATGGAATATTACTCAGCATTAAAAAAAAAAATTCATTTGAATCAGTTCTACTCAGATGGACGAAACTGGAGCCCATTATCCAGAGTGAAGTAAGCCAGAAGCAAAAACAACAATACAGTATATTAACGCATATATATGGAATTTAGAAAGACGGTAACGAGAACCCAACATGCGAGACAGCAAAAGGAATGCAGATGTATAGAATAGACTCGTGGACTCTGGGGATGAGGGTAAGGGTGGGATGATATGGGAGAAGGGCATTGAAGCATGTTAATTGTCATGTGTCTAATCAATCGCCAGCCCAGGATTGATGCTCGGGGCTGGTGCAGCGAGATTTCCCGGGGGGGCGGGAGGAGGGAGGGGGGTTCCGGAGGGGAAGCATATGTAAACCCATGGTGATATCATGACAATGTATGGCAAAAACAATAAAAAAAAAAAAATTAAAAAAAAAAAAAGAATTCAGGTCAGATATTCTGACACACAAACATTGGCACCACACAGCCAGAATCAAGCAAGTACCAGAAATAATTAAAAGAATTTTAAGTGACCTTACTTCATCAATTTCAAACTAGTCCAGCTTCAGATTTTTAGCCAAACCACAAACAGTCTCTCCCCAGTACCTGAAGGAGGACCACCAACATCCTCTGGTAGTATCCTGAAGTATCCCCCACCACGTCATCTTCCAGGCTCGAGCCATATTCTGCAACAGAATAATTTCACTTATTTACAGCTTCTGTCAACAAAAGGGTATCTTGCCGCGTGAATCAAATGGAAGAGACATGAAGTAAGAAATATTTGATTAGCATAATAGTTTATCCTTCTCTGAGTGCTCTAAAGACTGAAGGGTAAATGCTTTGAGTGAGAGGCTGGATGAAAACAGTCTCCCAAAAGCATTTGATTCAAACCTAAATCATGACTTAGTTATTTAGAAATGCTCTCAACCAAGGCAGTTATTAATCTGTAGATACCAGTCGGTGCTGGAAAGTCTCTAAAGTATAATCAGTCTTAATTTCAAATTCTTGCTTTGCTTTCCTTTCAAATGTTTCATGTGATTCATCTCGTAAGGTCTCCCATTCTCTAATATTTTTTTTTTCCTGCGGGGAATGGCCTTTCCCTAACAAGATATTTCTCCTCTGCAACAGAGTTATTTCTGAGACAGCAGGGATATTTTTAAATATGTCTCCCCACCGACCCCTGTTTCCAGCTGTTCAACATAAAACCACAGCAAAGGGGAGAACCAGGATTTGCACAAGTCTAGAGAGACCTTTCCCTGTCTCTCAACCAGCTGTTGCTTTAAGCTGTTGCTTTATTAAAGTACTGAAGGTACTGAAAGTGAAAGTCTGTCACTAATGGAGTCTTTTGTGGTTCCTCTGTCCATGGAATCCTCCAGGCAAGAATACTGGGGCAGGCTGCCATTTGCTTCTCCGGGGGATCTTCCCAACCCAGGTATCAAACCTGCATCTCCTGCACTGGCAGGCAGATGCCTTACCACTGAGCCACTGAGGAAGCCCACTGAAGGTGTTCCTCCAAGGCATTTAAATACTTTGTTATGTGAAAGGAGACAAACTTTAAAAGCTTGAAACTTCTAGAGGTACAAAGGAGATATATATCTATTTCAATCAGTTGCTCAAATACAAAACTTTGATGGAATTTTTTATTCCTTCCTTTACTCCAACATCTATATATATATAATCAACCATTAAATGCTTTTAAATATTTCTCCTCTCTCTGATTTATTTGCCACATACCTCCCACCAACCTAGGTTGAGCCACAACTGGCCAGCTTACCTTCCCTAATACAGTTACCTAATCAGTCTCTTAACTCAAGTCTCCCTCCCACATTGTCCCTTTTGTCCCCTCACTATCCATTCAGGAGCTGAGAGTGCCTCTGAACCATACCCAAGCTTCTACTCTAGTCATACAAAACCACCAGTAAGAGGGCCTGCCTGAAGTTGTTCAGTTTAGCTTACCTCCACAATGGACGTGCATATACAGGATCCCCCCGCCCCGTCAGCTTCTCTCTGTCCCCCAACCCTGTCTCAACACCACGGCAGCCAGTGGGTGCACCATGACCAAAAATGCCCACTCCACCCACTCAAAGCCTGTGCAGTCTGGAAACCCTGCCCCAGGGTCTGACTGCACTGTGAGGCCTCCCTTAACATCCAAAGCCACAATGACTTCTCTTCTCTGAATGAATTCTTGCATTAAACATGTTTGAACTTTACTAGCCTTTAACCCCTGAAGTTTTTCTAAGTCACGTCACCCCTAAATAGACTGCAAACTCCTTGAGGACAGGAGCATCTTCTGCATCCTTCATGACAGCCAGTACACTGCTGGCCACAGAGCTGGTGCACACGAATACAGGGAATGGAGGGCCACACACAGTTCCTATGCTCTTAGGGCACCGCATCCGCCATCCAGCAGTGCGAAGGCTCATTCATCAGTGTCAACATCCCCGCAAAGAGATATCTCAATATCATATCAGGTAAAAATCAATAGCTGTGATCAGCTGCAGCTGAGATACATATATCCCCTGTGCTTTGGGGGTCTGGACCTATCCAACGATAAAAACAGGAGCAGGAAAGAAAGATCCAGCACTTCAAAAGGTCCTTCTTTAGTTGCCACAGATTTCACAGTTATAATCAGCTGGGTTCCAGCGTCATTTCTAAGATGAACAAACTAATGGCAAGACAGAGACCTGTTTTCCAAGCTGCAGGCACTAGGCCTGGAGGCCTGTTGACTGAGCTGACAACCTGGATGGCCTGATCCTCCTCAGTCAGGCAGAGGGCAGAATCTTCTACAGAAAATCTGATGAGAAAGGAACTCTCTACTACTACTTTTCATTACATTCTTTTGGTTCCATTAACAGGATATGCTTCAGATCAAATCAAAGATTTTTTTTTCCACACACACACACAAATTTATTTAAAAAAATAAAAAATACACGAAAAAGAAAAGTCAAAATGCAGAGTACTCAAGTACTGTCCTTAGCTAAAACAACATACATGTACTCAGACGTTATCACCCCTGATTTGAGCGAGGTTTCCTCCTTTTCAGTAACTTTTAACTTCTACTAACATAAAACAATTTTTTAAGGAAGAAAGACCACTTACATCTTAAATTTAGTGTTAAAGAGACAACCTGTATATTCTCACACTGAGTGTAAATCCTGCGTGAGAATAAGCTCCATCCCCATCAGAAGGTTCTCACAAATACTAACATAGTCACAGGGACAGAAAAAAAGCAGTCGTTTCCTACTGAAATAAAACTACGCTGAATTGTTGTTTTTTTGTTTCATTCATTCATTCACTCATCCATTTGTGTATGGCCTACCTCCCAGAACGCTAAGGAACTGCATTCACTTTAGAGAAATGAAACAGTGACAACAGAAATGAAGGGAAATATAATTTGAAACATTTACCTTTTTCATAAGCTTGTTTTATGGCTCTCAGTTCTTCAGGTGTCCTTGAAGCAATAATTTCTGTCAGGACTTTTTCATCTGTTCCAGCTCCCTGTTTGGAGATTATTTTTTATAGGAAAAAAAAATGTAATAAGATTAAAAAGAAAGTGATTTTTCCAGAATAGCTGTAATTCAAATTGCAAAAATACAGAAATATTATTCAACATAACATTCACTTCTTGTATGTGGGTTCTATTAGTTATAGAAATACAAAATTTCATATTAATTTTCTTTCTAAAGACAATTTTATCATTTCTTGTTTAATAAAAATGTTTATTGTATGTTATGTGTACACATAATATATAACAGATCACATAAATTTATAATTTTATCAGTTTAATTCTAAATACTTTAAAATGAAACATTTTAATGAAACAATAAAAATGTAAAATATTAAAATGAAAAATTTACATAAATTTACACAGACGAACACTGATACGTAAATCATATGTACCTCAAAGCATAAACAACTCTGCCCTCAAATTAAGTTCTCTATGGATCCCAGGGAAACTCTATAATGAAGGTAACAATAAATGTAGCATGGCTTAGTTATAAGGAATCAGTTATTGGATCAGTATAAAGGAATTGGCACTTGCTTTCTGTAGTTTTGAAGAATAATTGTAGCTTTTTTCCTTCCTGATAAAATTCTTATCTACACTGCTAAACTAGAAGATACAAGCAATGACACAGCTGAACTAAATTTTAAAAGATAACATACTGAAGACTTAATTTCTTTGTATCTGTTTCTTTACCAAAATTGAAACACTGAAAAAAACTAGGTGTATGCTCTGGCAAAATTTTAGCTACTACTAACACTTCAGAAGGCTGAAAAAAGATTTTCTTTATCCAGAGAATCACTGTAAGAAAATGAAGAAGCATAGAAAGGTTCTCACTTGATAAGCCCTCTCTTCCCTCCACCTGAGCTACATGATGATCTAGTTGTTAATTTCAGTTTGCCCATTCAAAACCTAAATACTAAGGACTGAGTTACTTCCAGTCCCATAAACCTAAACAAATGATTCAATGTAGGCATATTTTATACAACATTCCAAACACCAGGCCAGGGAATATACATTTAAGTTACTTGCTGCAATGAAACTATATCAAGCTTACCAGCTGCTTCATTTTAGTATTCAGAAGTACAGGAAAGTACAATAGGGTGTTAGAAAATCTTTCTTATCTCAAAGTCTCAAAGTTCTCTTCAAAACTTCATCTTTTAAGCTAAAACAGTTGACAATATTGTTTCCTAATCAGGTAACTTTTCAAACTAAAGGACTGAATAATCTGTAACATGTTGAAAATATATATCAAAATTAGGAAACAAGCATGAAATAAAACATAAAAGCCTGTAAAATATATTAAAAATAATTTTAAAAAATATTTGAGTTAACTATACAAAAGGGTTAAATAACACACTTGTCATTTTTTCCCTTTTCTTATTGCCTCCTACAATTCTGTCCTTTAAGAAACCTTCAGTGAAATCAATTTGTTTTAATATAAAAAACACCATCAAGTACTTACCAACACAAAATAATATTATACATGACAAGAATGTTCCGTGCACCCACTTTTTACCTTAAGAGCATGCTTTAGTTCATAGGCATCATAAAGCCCAGAGGGTTTCATCAGAGCCACGATTAATTTTTCAAATTTTCCAGTCAGTTCTGATTTCAGGTCATCCAGAAGGTCCTAGTACACAGAAACTATCAAGTTGTGAATCAGGTAGAAACTTTAAGGAGATTCTTCTTAAATATGAACGACAGCCCTTTGCGCTAATGAATTCTTTTTACGTTGCTATCTCCAAGTAGAAGTAAGATGCCTGAGCTAAACGATGCCCTATAGCTGTGCATGAGGTACTTCTGACATCTGACCTACCACTTGAGCAAAGTAAAGACACTCATGTGTCAAGGTATTTGTTTTTAAGATGTTTTTCTTACTTTCATAGATTTTTAAAAATCATTATTTTTAAAGTAAGCTAAAAATATTTTAAAAACACGGTTCTGAGAACCATGTCTATTGCAAAAGAATACTACCCCCCAAAAAAAAAATCATCAATGCATTTTTACAAAGAACAAAATTTGACCTATCGAATCTAAATGAAACAATGTTTTCTCTTCTCTCCATATCTAATAATATTCTAATACAAAACATACTATGTTTTAATACAGAATATGTTCTAACACATAAAAGATTATGTATTCTGAGACATAACAAATTATGTTCATTACTATGCCCCTGACTACTGCAGGACTGTTGCTATTATGGGGAACTTGTCTGTGTAATTTTGAAGATAAAATCAGTACTTCGCATCTATTTCAGTTTCAGGATACAGGCAACCAGAAATTGTGTTTAAAATACTTTCTTTTTTTTTGCCTTTTTATTTGTTTCTCGAAATAATGAACAAAAACTGTCAGAATAACAAAAGTACATTCACGTTTTCATGTCTGTACTAACTCACTTAGTAACTAATTCAGTTTTTACTTTGAGTTGTTAATCAAATAAGGACATTTAAAGCAATGAATTAAAATTCATTTATCAAAGCATCACTCCAACGGAGCCAGGCTGTGACTGCTTCGTGACAAAACCTGCTGCAGCTCAGGTCTACCCCTGGGGGGTAATACAGCGATCCTGAGTGTGAAGCACAGAGGAAGAGGGCTGTTAGCGCCATGAGATCTTTCAGTGACTACACGGTGTCAAGCAAGGAAAATCAATCACATGACGCTAAGCTAGGTGAGCATCTTAACCAACAGCTCATAACTAAGAAAGCAGAAAAGAAAGAAGGGGGACTGGGATGTCAGGATCGTAAAATAAATGATATTTACAAAAGAATATCAGTAGATTTTCAAACTAGCCTTAAAAGATAAAGCTGCTCTGACAGGTCTACTTTGGGATGAAGGACAGTCTTACCCTGCCAAACAGAGTTTTAAAAGCCACAGCGATCTCCTGGCGCTGAGCATTACTGCGGGATGTCAGCAGAGTCAGGATGCTCTCCTCATCCGTGCCTGCAATTATGTTCGGACCATTACACCTTGGCTCCCATGCCCCCCCTCTCAAAAATGTTTGTAACCAGACCCCCAGTCACTTCGATTCCTTACCTCATAAAATATATTTTATTAGACCACTTATTAAACTGCAAAATTTACAATATGAAAATGTTATTATTTCCAACAATGCATACTACCGCTAAACATGATAAAGCAGATGCAAAAATTCTCCTCACTTTTTAAAAACTGATGCACCTAGTTTTTCTTGCAACAAAAGTTATTCAAATAACACTTCTTCACAAGGCATAATATGTTGGGAGTTACAGAATATTGAGAAAGGAGAAAAGATACAGACCCTGGTTTCAAGTTACAAACAATGTAGGGAGAAAAAAATACAAAAGTACAAATAATCACCAGCTAAAGTAGAATGTGACAAGGACCTTCGGAGAGGTTGAGGTGCTACACGGGGGTTCAGAGGAGGTTCTCTAAGGTGACAAGTAGTAGAAGACAGTTTTGGGAAAAGCTTCTTGGAAAAGGTAAATCCCACCCAAAAGGGTCTTAAAGGATGAAAAGACTGACAGGCAGTGATATAAAAAGGGAAACTGGCCTTTCCAATTCAGGGGAAGCTCCACAATAGGAGCTTCCTGAGGAGGCGATGGGACACACCCAGAGGTGATGTGAGCTGACAGGAAGTGGGCTGGAGCCCCAGGGAAGGCCTCGCAAGCCCGGAAGGCCTGTACCGGACCCTGCCACAGCAGACCTCACGAGACGCACAGGGTGCTGGGCTCAGAGCATCCAGTCTGAGAAAGGTGGAACCCTTCCCGAGGACACTAGTGTCGGAGGAGCCTGAGGACCAGGGGAGCAGTCACCCGTGGAAATCCCCATGGTGAGAGGCTTCCAAAAAGGCAAAAGAAGAAAGAAAAAAGAAAAAACCAGCAAAAGAGAAGACAGTGGGATGTAAGACACTCACAGAACCAGGTATCTGATCGGACACTGAGAGCAAAAGGCTACCTCTCATCACCCTCAGAAACGTCCACTCGTCTACTCAATCAACTACCGTGCAGGTAAAGCTGAAAAGCTAAAAAAATAAACAGGCCCACTTTAACTGCTGTCCAGTTCTAGAGACTGAGTACTAGGGATAGTTAGTCATTATTGTTATCTTAATTACTGATTCCTTCTATGTACATTCAGCTCAAAATATTCTAAAATAGTCTGACTGTAAAACAAGACTTTTTGTTCAGAAAAACAAGTGTCACATTTTTTTTAGGACAAAAAGAAGGCTGCATTTACCCAAGCCTTTCATGGCCTTCCGGAGAGTTTCTGCATCCGCCCGCGCATCAAATCCAGGGAAGGCAGTCACGGTGCCTCGGAGAACCTGGCACGGGAACACTTGTTATTATTAACGGCATAACAAAGACCACAAACAGCATAAACTTTCTCTGTGTCGTGTTCAGACTTTACATCACTGTGGTAAGACATACAGCCTCATCTGAAGGGGGGAATACGCTGTTACAACGTGGGTCGGCGGCGCCCCGACTCAGGGACAGGCTCTCCCGGCCCTCAAATCTTACATTAGGTTGGGAGAAAAACTGGTAAGATTTGAGGAAATGGCCCTTCAAAATTAGTATGGGTTAGGAAAGTTATTTCTCTCAAGTCCAACTGCAATTTCTGTTTAGTAAGACCACTTCAAATCAGTGAGAAAGATACCATCAATATCATCACAAAAATGAATAAATACCATGGGTTTTCTCAATGTGACAACTCAAATGACTTAGTTCACCCATTTACTTACTCATTCAAAACCATTTTTTGAATGGCTTCCTCATGCCACATACTATGATTCTGCCAGGCAGGCTCAGGAAAGCAGAGAAGGGCAGGCAGGTATTTCAGGGGGCATACAAACAGGAGAGCAGGAACCAATGTGGTACTGTGGACAAGGGGTTAAGCATTTCAACAGACTGGAACAAGCAGGAAGACTGGAGAGGAACACGAAGAAGGGAAAGGTCACCCCGGGGGGAAGGAAGGCTGGAAGCCACTGAGCCAGCCTTCCCTGGTCACGAGGGAAGCCACTGGAGGGCATTTCAGCAACCATGGAAAACAAAGTTGACTGCAGGGCAGCAGCGGGGTCAACAGGACAGAACTGTGCATGAGGGAGACAGCAGGACTGGGCTTGTACAGAACAGTCTTTTAGACTCTATGGGAGAGGGCAAGGGTGGGATGATATGGGAGAATGGCATTGAGACATGTAAATTACCATATGTGAAATGAATCGCCAGCCCAGGTTTGATGCTTGATACAGGGTGCTCAGGGCTGGTGCACCGGGATGACCCAGAGAGAGGGAATCGGGAGGGAGGTGGGAGGGGGGTTCTGGAAGGGGAACACATGTATACCCATGGCGGATTCATGTCAATGTATGGCAAAACCAACACAACAGTGTAAAGAAAAAAAAATTAATTAAAAAAAAAACTACTAAACATAAGGTTAAAAAAGCCCTGATTGAAGTCAGGAGCAGGGGAAAAGGAAAGGAAATGGCAGACTGGAACGGGGCCAAGGCAGAAGGAAACCATTTAGGATGATTTGTTTTTATGGAAAGGGAACAGGATGGCTGGTTTTGCCTTTTTCCACAAACTGAAGGAACAGCAGGTTTGTGAGTTGCTGGGGCACATCAGCAGTAACCGGAGCTGTGCGTGGAGCCTATCACCAGACAATGCTAATGGAACAGAAAGAGCCAGAGGAGAGGGGAAAGTCTCATCAGAATGGCAGATAAGACCAGCAAGGGCGGCAACGAGCTCAGCGCTTCACAGGGACCCTCTCAGTGAAACCCCATTTCACACGTGAAGAAACACACTGGCTTAGAAGGGTCTGGCAGGGTCGCTCAAGTGACCGGCGAGCAAACAAGCAGCAGAGCTGGGACAGGACGCAGGCCACGGGTCTGTGGGTTCTTGACTAGGATGCTGCTCAGCCTCCCAAAGGCAAAAAGATAAAATCCAAAGAAGGTGATGGAACGGAGGTCAATGGAGAAAAGCATTCCAAGGAAAGTAAGCAAAGGCAGTGCGCAAACAGGGCGTGAGTCACGTGAGGGAGAAGGTGGAAGAGGGTCCCCTGGGTCTGGCGGTCTCCGGTGGTGGAAGTCTGGCTGCAGGACACCAATGACTGAATTGAGAGGCAGAGCATCTCTGTGGACGCCCATCCTACAAACAGGCGGGGGTTTTATATATATAATATATGTATATTTTTTAAACACATTTGAAAAAATACTTTATCCAGTTTACAGGCTCTGAAGAAGCTGCCAGTAGAAAGAGAAGTTAAAAATAGAGAAGAGATTAAGAACAGGAGCCAGGAGGGGTTTGCCTTAAAAAAGAGAGACATTTGACCCTTGATCCTGAAGAAAGTGAGGTGAAGAATGGAAAAGAGAGACAGGGGTGTCTCCTCGTGTCTTAGCTACAGTGAGGAAGAAATAACTGCTGGCTGTGTTCATGAGAGTCTTCTAGAAACTGGGGAACATTCTTGCTACATTCCACTCGACCAGTCATCATGAAAGCTCTCAAAGCCACGCAGCGGTAGTAAGGGACCAGATGTGACTCACAGGACGTGAGTCACACAGACAGAACCCTAGTTTGGACAGCCGTGTCCGGCTCCATCCCCACCCACACCCACACCAAACCGTCTGTGTTGGGCCAACGGGGCTCTGAGTGACTCAGAGGGCTTACCCTGCTTCCTAGCGTTGCTGCTAGCCTCAAGGTCCACAGGCACACCTTCCCCAGAGGAATTCCACGGGTAAGCAGCTACTGTTCCCCGTACCTGTCCTCAGTTCACCTCATTTACCTTGATTCTCTGCCACCAATGCCATAACCAAGGGAATTATCATATATGCTTAGGCAATAGTTGGTGAAAACATATAATTCACTCTAACTCTCAACTTCAAAATTATCCAATCTTCTAGGTCTACAATTTTGTGGGCTTTTTTTGTTTGTTTGCTCTAAATGAAAAAGTTCTTCACCTTCAAAGACTATGTATGCAAAATAAAATGAATTAAATTAAACCAAAACACAAGTGGAGGGTTGCTTTTCTAGACTTTAAGACACAAGAAAATAATACAAAAATAGCCCTTCAAATCTAAAGACGAGAAAACACTCACCTGGGTCTGGAACATTTTAAACTGAAAGCACAGAGAACTAAACTCTTTAAGTCTGTCATCTAGTTCTATGAAATCAACATCTAAACACCTACCAACCATTCCACATAGTATTAATTGAGCCAGAAATCATTAAGTAAAGCCCTGTAGCTGAGCAGCTGTACAGTGGGTTTTAAGTTTGGTTCTTCTGAGGCTCAGGTTTTGCAAAAAGCCTATTGGAGGCCACCAAGAAAGGGGCAAGGGGGGAAGGCCAAAAGGAGTTTTACCATTCCTCTAGAGTCAGAGCAGTTTAGGTCTCATCTAATGGACAAAGTACAGAGCAGGCCCATTAACATTTCCTGTGGTAATGGGACTCGGAGATCAGAAAAGGGAAAAAACCTGAAAATTACTGTACTAGGAAAGACATGAGATAAGAAAAGAGGGAAAAGCCACCGCAACATGATTTGAGACACAAAGTAAATTAATATCAGAAAAAAGCAGAATTTCCAAGAGTACTGAGAGGTACAGTACAGACACCTATCACGAGGGCTCAGAAATAAGATCTCAAGCCCTTATCTTCGCCATTGCGCAATGCCATCAAAACAGGTAAAAACTACCATTCAAAGTCTCAAATTCAAACTATCACTATTGGTAAGTTTCACGTAGCTTCCTTTTCCTTTCATGCTCCTTTTTGGTTCCTTCAGTTATTCAACTACCTTTAACCTCTGAATGTTAGGTGTAAGTAAAAAAAGCTTCTGTATGAAGTAGTTCACATTCAGTGGTAAAGAACCCACCTGCAATGGAGGAGGTTCGGGTTGGATCCCTGGGTTGGGGAAATCCCTGAGGCGGGCATGACAAGCCACTCCAGTATTCTTGCCTGGAGAATCCCATGGACAGAAGAGCCCGGAGGGCTACAGTCCATGAGACTGCCAAGAGTCAGGCACGACTGAAGCAACTGGGCATGCATGTACACACAGCAGAAGAAAAGGTTTAGTAACTTAATAAAGATTCTGTCAATATAAGTTAGATTTCCATTGTATTTCTTTAATGCACCTATGGCTACCACCTTGCTAATTATAAGAATGCCTTCTCTTGGCAAATACTAATAAAATGGAAAGTTTAACTGTCTATGAATAATGGTGATACTTTTGAATCAGTTAAGTGGGCAAATGCATTAACCTCTGATGAAGGGGCTATTTTATCTAGTTGTTCAACTGGCCATTTTGCACAGAGCACATGAATATCTATTTTACTAACCAATTCATTCTCACCAAAGCTTCAGAAAATAATCAAGTTTATAGATTTCTCATATTAGAGAAGAGTGTACATGGATTCACAACTTCCTTTTGCATCAAGAGACAGAAATCTAATGAACATGGTTGGTCCTAAACAGAGGTAGAAAATAAGCTTCAAATCTTTAGCTGCAAGAAGAGATAAATAATACATAAAAACAGGGATGACCTATAGAGATGAAAGATTATAGTCCATGGAATTCTCCAGGCCAGAATACTGAGTGGGTAGTTTTTCTCTTCTCCAGGGGATGTTCCCAACTCAGGGATCGAACCCCAGTCTCCCATGTTGCAGACAAGATTCTCTACCAGCTGAGCTACAAGGGAAGCCCAAGAATACTGGAGTGGGTAGCCTATCCCTTCTGCAGAGGATCTTCCTGACTCAGGAATCAAACCAGCGTCTCCTGCACTGCAGATGGATTCTTTACCAGCTGAGCTATCAGGGAAGCCCTTATACATACACAAAGGGATGACCTACAGAGATGAAAGAAGGTAAAATCATATACACCCCGCTACACAACCTAAATGTTTTATAAAGAACTCAAGGTCAACAAATCTACTAACTGCTTTTCTCTCACCTCAAACCTGCATTCCTCTCTCAAAAGAAAAACACAATCTACCACTTCATCAAGCAAGCCACTCATCTTGAAGGGTGGTGGCCCTTCAGTAAGTCCCATTCACTCATGCATCCAATTTGCCCGCTCTCTCCTACAGTCCTCTCCTACAGTCTCCTCCTACAGTCTCCTCCTACGGAAAGTCCCAGCTCCTGCCTAGGTTAAGCTCTTAAAATTTCACAGGGATTACAGCAACAGATTCCCAAGTAGCCTTCCAGTCTCCCCTCCCCTCCTCAACTCCTGCCATGGGGCCTCTGGAGCTCCCAGGGCACTGCCTCACAGTACCCTGGGGCCATCTTTATCAAAGCAAACCTGACCCTGGCACAGCCCAGCCTCTGACTGTACGGCAGCTCCCCATTCCCTACAGAATGGTCTGTGTTAACTCTGGCTCCTGGACAGCCTCTCCAGCACCCTTTGCCAAGCAGGCTCCATCACCCTACCCGCCTGCCCCTTCAATCCAGCAGTACCAGACTGCCTGCGCGCTTGGCGCTGCCTCTCCAGCTCCTCTACACCCCGAGCATGTGCTTTTGCTCTTACTGCCTCAAGGTATCATGCCTTTCCTCTTTTGTCCCGTGTGACTAACACCAGCTAAGGAACCTCCATTTCCTCTTCTGTGAAACCAAAATAGTAATACTTATTTCCAAAACTGTACAGTGAGCACCAAGCACAAAGGGCCTGGCAACAAAGGACAATGGCAACTTTGTCTCAATAAACCTTACTTCTATTTTCCTTTGTATATCTCGCCTCTAAGAATACTGGCACAGCTTCAAACATTCACAAATATATGCATGAATGGCAAAGTAAAGAGAACAGTTAGGAACTGGAGTCCAAAGAAAATGACAACGACTGGAATATGCACTCCTTTCAAATAATCAACTGCGTACAGATTTACATATTCTA
The DNA here is from genome assembly GCA_007570785.1 of Antilocapra americana. NCBI lineage: Eukaryota > Metazoa > Chordata > Mammalia > Artiodactyla > Antilocapridae > Antilocapra > Antilocapra americana. The sequence continues at coordinate 179,609 of ML663611.1, read as the reverse complement.
CAAACCAGTAGACGTGTCCAGAAAACACAAAGCAAAGGTGTTAGGAGCACTAATTTTTGTTTTAAAAAAAAATAACTGATGTATGTGTGAAGTTTTAGAATAATTTACAGACTATATGAATAAATTTTATTTCAGAACTAGACCTCTAACTTGCCACCCGTGTCAAAGGGACACTAGCTCAAGATAAGAGAATTAGACTTACTGAACAACAACAACTTGCTTTGCCAACAAAGGTAGGTCTAGTCAAGCTATGGCTTTTCTAGTAGTCATGTTGGACCATAAAGTTGGACCATAAAGAAGGCTGAACGCTGACGAAGTGCTGCTTTTGAACTGCAGTGCTGGAGAAGACTCCTGAGAGTCCCTTGGAAAGCAAGGAGATCAAACCAGTTAATCCAAAAGGAAATGAACTCTGAATATTCATTGGAAGGACTGATACAGAAGCTGAAGCTCCAATACTTGGGCCACCTGATGCAAAGAGCTGACTTACTGGAAAAGACCCTGACGCTGGGAAAGATTGAGAGCAGGAGGAGAAGGGGTGATAGAGAATGAGATAGTTGGATGGCATCACCAACTCAACGGACATGAGTCTGACCAAATTCCAGTAATTAGTGAAGGACAGGGAGACCTGGCATGCTGTAGTCCATAGGGTAACAAAGAGTCAGACCTAACTTAGCAACTGAACAACAACAATGAATTGCTTAGTGGCTTGCAAAGCTGTCAGACAGCTTGGGATCGAGTTCTTTCTCAGCATCTAAAATGAAGACCAGAGTCAAAGGAATCAGGAACAGAGAGAGACTAACCCAAAGCAGCAGAGGCCATGGGTAAACAGGTAAGCTAATCTCAGAAACACCAAGGGAGTAACTACAGAGAGATGTGACCTTAAACTGAATGGCATGGAAAAAGGCACTCAAAATCCAGCCAACTCCTCTGGAACGAAGATCATTTCAAATTTCTCCATTTCCATGGATACTGCTTGCTCTGCACAAGGCCTTTGTCAACTATCATTGAGCAAAGATGTCAAGCCAACCAAAACAATTTCTTATTCAAATTTTGGACAGTTTAAACATGAATCAGGCTGATAACTGTGATTTTCAAGAAGCTTCTAGCTAAAAATTATGCAGCCTCCTTTTGCTTCATGACATTCTAATGCCGTGAAGATATTAACTTTTTGTAAACAACACTATAAATAAAACTAAGTTTAGAGAATCAAAAATCTAACTTTTTAAAGTTTCATTATCTTAAAAGATATCTAAAGGACATAAAAACCTTAAGTTGAATTAAAATGTATTATATGGATCACTTGTCTATGAAATAGAGCCAACTCTTGATTTTCCAAACCAAAGAACACAGAAGTACACAATGTACTTTTAAGTACTTAAATAAGTTAGAATGTCTATGAAGTAATTTGGTTCTAGCTAAATACTGAGATTTAAAAAAAGCCTGTTTAAGCAGGTAAACCCATAGGAGAGAAATAGGTCAGAACTCTATTTAAGAAATCCAACCCAAAATATGGTATATCAGGTTAAGGAGATGACCCTAAAACATAATGAAAAATTCAGTTTTATAATCAGAAGTTGATTGCTGAGAGAAAAAAAGATGAGAAAAGGTTCAAAAATATTTACTATATATAGTAATTCAGGCAATTTTAATAGTTCTTTGGTTATTCCTTAGTAAATATCTTCAACCAGCTTGAACCCAAAGTTAACACAGTAGATTATGTTACTGATCCAATAATCATAATAATTTACTATTCATTTGGCACTTTATGTGAAAATAACATGAATGCTGTGGTTTCAAGCCATATAAATATGAAACTATCCCAATGAATAGTTTCAAACATAAAAAAGAAGTAAATATTACCCAGGGATTATTTACACACAGGCACATTTGTAATTCACACTCTTCTTGTATGTCATGAGAAGTTTACAGTTAACCAGTGCTCTCTGTGAGAAAAACTGGGAAGCCCCAGGTTAGACCACGTCTCTCCCATAACAGTTAAATGGGTGAATCTCACATATTTCAGTACTAATAGATGAGGACTGGGGCCAGAAAGAGAAGGTCAGAGCTCAGGTAGTAGCTGCCCCACAAATGCCTCTAATTCCACATGCATTTATCTAACATCATGTCACCTTTTAAACATTTATTTACTTTTTGATTGAAGGATAATTGCTTTACAGAATTTTGTCATTTTCTGTCAAACCTCAACATGAATCAGCCTTAGGTATACATATGTCCCCTCCCTCTTGAACCTCCCTGCCACCTCCCTCCCCATCCCACCCCTCGAGGTTGATACAGAGCCCCTGTTTGAGTTCCCTGAGTCATACAGCAAATTCCCATTGGCTATCTATATTACACGTGGTAACGTAAGTTTCTATGTTACTCTCTCCGTACATCTCACCCTCTCCTCCACTCTCCCCATGTCCACAAGTCTATTCTTTATGTCTATTTCTCCATTGCTACCCTGCAAATAAATTTATCAGTACCATCTTTCTAGATGCCATATATATGCATTAGTATACGATATTTATCTTTCTCTTTCTGACTTACTTCACTCTGTGTAATAAGCTCTAGGTTCATCCACCTCATTAGAACTGGCTCAAATGTGTTCCTTTTCATGGCTGAATAGTAGCCCACTGTGTATACATTGTCACTTTTTATGTAGTTTCTAGCATTTGCTACAGCTCTGTCCCCCTACACTGACATTATTAAGCTAAAATTTTACTAAAAAGGTGGCATTGATATGAATTCTATTAATTTTATTAATATAAATATGCACAAGAGTGTAAAATATCCCTAGTATTTGTTTACATAAAAAAGAAACTCCAAGATATCTGTCAAAGATTCATCAATACTATCTGTCAAAGATCCATCAATACTGTTTTTCTTAATAAAAGTCATGACATTCATCTATGTGATAACTGATTCCTGGGTATCTGCTGTTATCTGCAGGGTGGTCTCAATATTAAGTAAGAAGAGAAAACCATTGGTATGGAAGATTTAGCTCATAAACATGAAGCATTACTACTGTGGGAGGATGCATTTTCATTTTTCAGTAAATAAGAGACACTCACATTTAACAATACATTTTTAATTGCCAGAATGTGCACCTCTTCAAGTCAGGCATGATTCCATTACTCTAAAGAGAGCCACAGAGTGGAGGCCTTTGGCTCCCAAACCACATGTCAACAAATCGAACTACCATGGAAACTGTTTGAAACCTAACACTTAAGTACTTCAGCTTTCCTACGATTACATCAGAGCCCAAAGGAAATTTTAGACAGTGAAAGTTCAATTCCATAATGTGTGCATTCTGCACACTATCAAATGTTAAGTATAAAGTCAACAAAACTCCCATCTTAATATTAAATATTTTAACAAACTATTTCACTTCCATGGTTTCCAAGGATAATAACAAAGTTATTGTAAAATTCAACACTGTATCTTTCTTAATATTACTTGTAACTTTTATGATCACTAGAAACTGACTTGGCTGGAAAACAGTAATAGAGATAACATTCAAAATTCTATAATACAAGTCACCAATCTCCCAGGCTTCGCATATACAAAGGCTTTTACATTATTTTAATTAATGTAATTATATTAATATTCTTTGAAATTATTAATATCCACATTTGGAAAAATGTGTTTATTTATGCTACTTTGGGTAAGGAGTCCACATAATTAAAGGAATCTATTGGAAAACTTCAGGAATCACTGGGTAAACTTACAAAAGAGATAAGAAAAACAGCCAAATGAGCTAGAATAAAGAGAATTATTCTCTGATGCTTGCGAAATCATCATTTACATCCACACCAGCATATCAAGATAGGAAAAATAGTTCTCAGCGAAGTAAAGTTAATCCCATTTAAAAGTATCCTTTATACGGTTAAGAATCTAAACCAAAGTTTCCACTTGAAGTAATATGAGAACTGGTTTGTTGTACTCCGTAAGTGCAAAAGAGGAAATAAGAATGGAAGTACTGTATAAATTTAATAAAATTAACAACTTTTCTTAATCCTCCCATTTTCTCTTGGAGAAGACTATGAAACCTTTTTCAATTTTGGTAAGTCGATCTGATTTTTTTTTTTAAGTGAACTAAACATGAAAGAGGGCATTGTTTGAGCGGTTTAAACACTTGTTTTAATAAAAGTTTCTGGACTCTTAAGCCAGTTAGATCGATGAGATCTGTAAAATTAGTTTCGGGGTGGAGCTGTCTTAAGTACCGATTTTTTATTCACTATTGAAGACTGTATGACACGGTCAACTGTTACAGAGTTCGACATAATTTAGACGAGTTTCTCTTCCCTCCACTTTTGATAAATGTATGCACAGCAAAGAAAGCAATATTATTAGGTAATCGAGTTCTGAAACAGTCCCAGGGCAGATTCAATTCAGAACTCGTCCCACGAGCTCGTTACTTAGGAAAAGCAGCTCTTTGGTTTAATCTTTTGGCATGGGGGCAGGGTGGAATCAGTTCCTCTGGGTGAGGCTGGGTTGAGCAGCTGGGAAAAGCTCCACTACAACTCTACTAGAAAAAGCCAACGCCCACCCCTAGTATTCAAGTACAAGAAGGTTACCGAAAATAAAACAAAGTCAAGAGAAAAAAGAGATGCGCTCGCTCCACATTTGCTTTGGTTCTAACTTCAACTCTGGGCTTTCCGGAAGGCCCCCTCTGCCTCCCTCACTCACCGACAAGGAGCGCACCGGGAGCCGGCCACGTCACCGGCGGCCGCGCGGCGGGCTGCGGCGCCGGGGGAGCGGCTCCGGCGGGCGCTCCCAGGCAGGGGCAAGGGGGCCGCGACCCGGGAAGGCGGGGTTCCCGCGGGCAGCCGCAGCTCACGCCTGACTCGGCTGACTTCCCAACACGTGCGGGAACTCCTGGGCAGCTTACGAGGCTGCGAAACCCGAGCGCTGCGCGGGGGCGCGCGGGCTTACCTGTGCCATGGCGCCGGCCCAGGTCGGGAGAAGGCGAGCGACGCGGGCCTGCGAGAGAAGGGAGAGACCGCGGCTGCAGCGGGCCGGGCACCCCCGCCGCCCGCCGCCCGCCGCCCGCCGCCCGCCGCCCGCCGCACCCGGCGCCCCGCTCCCTCCGCGGGCGCGCCAGCGCTCACTCACCCGGACTCGAGCTTCGGGGAGCGCGGCGGGGCGCAGAGCCGGCTGCGGGAGCGGAGGACGCGGCGGCCGGGACTGGCGGGCCGCCGCAGGCGAAGAAAAGGCAGGGCCCCGCCCCGCCCCTCCCCGATCGCCCCGCCCCGCCCCGCCCCGATCGCCCCGCCCCGATCGCCCCTGCGCGCGCCCCATCACCCCCGCGCGCCCCCGATCACCCCCGCGCGCGCCCGCCCCGCCCCTGCGCCCGCGACCGCCTCAGGCCTCGCTGCGCCTGGGTGGAGCCCGGCGGCCGCTGCTTCGGAACCCGGAGGGGGCTCGGCTGCCCAGGGCACCGGGGAAAGTCCGGCCTTCGTGCAGCGAGGAGGCCGTGGGGAACAGTGCAGGACTCCGATTCTGGCGTGGGGGACCTTCCTCCGCTCCGTGGGCGCAGGAACGTCACGGTGCTTGCGCATCTTTTTAGAAGACCAGACAGTCACTACCGTCTAGGACAGCGCGTCTTTGACCACGCTCTAACATTCCCAAGTTTATTTTTGTTTACAAAAAAAAAAATAATAAAAGTCTCACTGCTTGCTTGTTAGATAGCCATGTGTTTTCTTTGGCTTCTTGGGAAATTTCAAAACCTCCGCCTGGGGTCAGTTTCTATATTCAGAACCAGCCTAGAACCTGCAAATAACTTAAATTGGGGCCATTTCCTATTATTAATTACAAGTAAAATATACGAATATGTGTGTATGTGGGGAGGGGGTGGGCAGAGACAAAGACACAGACACCAAAGGATACTGTAGTAGGCTGATGCAGAGAAGGCAGACAGAAAGACCGTGCCCTTCCCAGACTCACAGGCCTCGGGGAGCGGAGACCCTGGAGTGGTCTCCAGGAGGCAAGAGCACAGACCTTGCAACTCTAGACACAGTAATGTATTCTAGGATCAGAAGAGCAAAGTCCCGTGGTGATGCGAGATAGATAACAAACTAGTCTGCTTTGGGGAATAAAGAGATGTTTCTAATAAATTATTAATAAATGTAGAACTAGTGTGGTTCTTTGTATGGATAAAACTTCTCCTTTCATTCACGGAAGAGCCACGTGCTTAATCAGGCCCTGACAAAGTCACAACAGAGTGATTGCTGGAAATGGAAGCAAAATTTCGAAGTATGTAGAGCTTGCCACACACGAAGAAACACACACCCTCTCTCCTCTTTGAGCTCGCCTTTCTTCTTCCCTGGAAGCCTCTTCCAAGGCAGCCCAGCATCTCTACAGTGGCCTCATGCTACATAATTTGAGCCTCTCCCCAGCACTGAAGACAGGTAAGAGAGTGTGAAGGCAGCCCTGCCCTCTGCATCTGTTTGTCCTCAGTAAGGCTTTTCATTTTACTGAACTCCAAGCGGAGCTCCTTCGGTGTGTCCTGGAGCATTCTTTTCTCCTCACACATCCACCTACTTCAAAGTCCTTTTCTTTATGGTCTTTCTCACTTTCTACTCTGAGAAATATGGAATGACACCAGACCTCAGCGATTCTGTTTTTAACAAGGTTGATTTTATAGGAGAATGATGCCTGTTGTAGGTTAACAACTTGCTCTGTGTCCTGCAGCTAAATAATGATAGAGTCGATGAATTATTAAACACTATTTTGATATACATTCTCAGTTGGCATTTCTTTCCCTTTCGCTCATGTGGATCTATTCAACTCCTACTCTGGATCAGGGATAGTCCTAGGCACTGAGGGTAGGAGGGTAATGCAATGAATGAAACAAAGTGCCTGGCCTCACAAGTCATACATTCTGTGGAGGAGACAGACAGTAAAATAATACTTATGTCCAGTATGAACTTTTCTATAAAGAAAATAAAGTAGGACTGGGGAATCAGGTTGAAGGGAGCACTGTTTTGCAAAGGTGGTCTGAAGAGTTTCTGAGAGACTTTGATAACAAACCTGAATTGATATCATTTAATTATATTTGACATCAATTTACTAAGCACCTGTAGGAAAGGTCCACACAAGAGTCTAGCCCTTAGTATTACAACAGAGCCTGAAAACAGATACTACAATGGGAGAAGAAACTAAATCTTCAGAGATAAATAAAACACAATCAAAATGCAGTTGGTGTCAGAAGTTCAGTTCAGTCGCTCAGTTGTGTCCGACTCTTTGCGACCCCATGAACTGCAGCACGCCAGGCCTCCCTGTCCATCACCAACTCCTGGAGTTTGCTCAAACTCTTGTCTACTGAGTCGCTGATGCCATCCAACCATCCCATCTGCTGTCAGCCCCTTCTCCTGCCACGAATCTTTCCCAGCATCAATGTCTTTTCCAGTGAGTCAGGTCTTCGTATCAGGTGGCCAAAGTATTGGACTTTCAGCTTCAACATCAGTCCTTCTAATGAATGCTCAGGATTGATCTCCTTTAGGATGGACTGACTTTCCTTGCAGCCCAAGGGACTCTCAAGAGTCTTCTGCAATGCCACAGTTCAAAAGCATCAATTCCTTAGTGCTCAGCTTTCTTTATAGTCCAACTCTCACATCCATACATGACTACTGGAAAAACCATAGCCTTGACTAGATGGACCTTTGTTAGCAAAATATTGTCTCTGCTTTTTAGTATGCTGTCTAGGTTGGTCATAACTTTTCTTCCCAGGAGCAACCATCTTTTAATATCATGGCTGCAATCACCATCTGCAGTGATTCTGGAACCCCCAAAAAATAAAGTCAACCATTGTTTCCACTGTTTCCCTATCTATTTGCCATGAAATGATGGGACCAGATGTGATTATCTTAGTTTTCTGAATGTTGAACTTTAAGCCAACATTTTCACTCTCCTCTTTCACTTTCATCAAGAGACTCTTTAGTTCTTCTTCGCTTTCTGGCATAAGGGTGGTGTCATTTGCATACCTGAGATTACTGATAATTCTCCTGGCAATCTTGATTCCAGCTTGTGCTTCATCCAGCCCAGCATTTCTCATGATATACTCTGCATAGAAGTTAAATAAGCAGGGTGACAATACACAGCCTTGGTGTACTCCTTTTCCTGTTTGGAACCAGTATATTGTTCCATGTCCAGTTCTAACTGTTGCTTCCCGACCTGCATACAGATTTCTCAGGAGGCAGGTCAGGTAGTCTGGTATTCCCATATCTTTCAGAATTTTCCACAATTTGTTGTGATCCACACAGTCCAAGGCTTTGGCATAGTAAATAAAGCAGAAGTAGATGTTCTGGAAGTCTCTTGCTTTTTTGATAATAGAGGGGATGTTCGCAATTTGATTTCTGGTTCCTCTGCCTTTTCTAAAATCAGCTTGAAGAGCTGGAAGTTCATGGTTCATGTACTATTGAAGCCTGCCTTGGAGAATTTTGAGCATTACTTTACTAGCGTGTGAGATGAGTGCAATTGTGTAGTAATTTGAGCATTCTTTGGCATTGCCTTTCTTTGGGACTGGAATGAAAACTGACCTTTTCCAGTCCTGTGGCCACTGCTGAGTTTTCCAAATTTGCTGGTCTATTGAGTCCAACACTTTCACAGCATCATCTTTTAGGATTTGAAATAGCTCAACTGGAATTCCATTACCTCTAGCTTTGTTCATAGTGATACTTCCTAAGGCCCACTTGACTTCCCATTCCAGGATGTCTGGCTCTAGGTGAGTGATCACACCATCATGATTATCTGGGTCATGAAGATCTTTTTTGTATAGTTCCTCTGTGTATTCTTGCCACCTCTTCTTAATATCTTCTGCTTCTGTTAGGTCAGAAGAGGGACAGCTAATATTTTGTCAAAGGATTTAAAAAATTGATTGATGTGTCATCTGAATTGGGCTTTATGGGAGGATATTTTGTCAGACAATGAAGAGAAGAAAGGGTGATCTGGTTAAGTGAATAACAAAACCAAAATCAGCAAAGTGAATTGAGTTTCTAAAATGGCTGGAGTGAAAAGGGCATAAAAACTGCCACTTGAAGACTCTACTTTGTGAAGAAGGGCATGGCGACCCACTTCAGTATTCTTGCCTGGAGAATTCCATGGACAGAGCAGACTGGAGGGCTATAGTCCACAGGGTCCAAAGAGTCAGGACACAGCTGAAGAGACTGAGAATGCACATATGCAAAGACTGTGCTTTGATTGGTATATTTAATGGATGCATTTTGAAAAAGTGGTATTTTTTTTTAACTATTAGGTGTTACAAATGATACGCACTCAGGAAATCCTTATTAACTCTTAGAAACAATGTCTCTCACGTATCCCCAAAGTCCCTGATTAGTGCCCAGAAGTCATCTTCAGACTCTCCACTAGATTTTTTTCAGTTACTTCTTTCAATCTCCAAATTATACTTTCTTTCTTGAATTTAAAATTAAAATTACTCATGTGTTGTCTTTATGTTGTGTTAGTTTTAAGTATTTTGTAATAATTTTGGTTTGTTTGCTGTATTTCTTGGGTACATTAATAGACTTCATCTATTATCTGGTAAGATAACCAGGTGGCTGCCATACCTAAAATTTTCTTTTCATTGGGGAAATATACAAAATGTTAGCTAACTGATTTACAAACACAGTTTTGAACCTCGAGTTTATCTGTAAACTCAAGATTTTCCTGATTTTCCTCTTTATCCCAATCAGTCAGGAACTAGCCAATTTATTCTATGTAGGTCACTAACTTCTTTGTGTTGCAATTTCTACATGTTTCAAAAATAATATTTTCATCATATATTCACTAACTTACTGTTTCCCTTAATTATGCTGATCAATAAAGAGAAAAAAAATGAGTAATAGGCTTTGCAAACGTAAGTTCAAGACAAATTAACCTGATTCTAGAAGAGTTAGTCCTGTTTTGTAGAATATAAAATTTTCAAGTAGTGTTTTTAAATTAATTTCATTTAATACTTTTATTTGTATATATTAATCATGAATAAAAAAGAAGAAGAAGACTTGCAATATTAAAGTGAATTGCAAGAAGAATTAAAGAAGCTAATTAAGCAAAGAATTAAATAAGCTAATCTAATAGAGTTTTGCTAAGAGAACACAATGGTCATAGCAAATACCCTCTTCCAACAACACAAGAGAAGCCTCTACACATGGACATCATCAGATGGTCAACACCGAAATCAGATTAACTATATTCTTTGCAGCCAAAGATGGAGAAGCTCTATACAGTCAGCAAAAACAGGACTGGGAGCTGACTATGGCTCAGATCATGAACTCTTTATTGCCAAATTTAGACTTAAATTGAAAAAAGTAGGGAAAACCACTAGATCATTCAGGTATGACCTAAATCAAGTTCCTTCTGATTGTACAGTGGAAGTGAGAAACAGATTTAAGGGACTAGATCTGATAGAATGCCTGATGAACTATGGACAGAGGTTCGTGTGATTGTACAGGAGACAGGGATCAAGACCATCCCCAAGAAAAAGAAATGCAAAAAAGCAAAATGGCTGTCTGAGGAGGCCTTACAAATAGCTGTGAAAAAGAAGAGAAGAGAAAGGCAAAGGAGAAAGGGAAAAATATACCCATTTGAATGCAGAGTTCCAAAGAGTAGCAAGGAGAGCTAAGAAAGTCTTCCTCAGTGATCAGTACAAAGAAAAAGAAGAAAATAATAGAATGGAAATAAATAGAGATCTCTTCAAGAAAATTAGAGATACCAAGGGAACATTTCATGCAAAGATGGGCTCGATAAAGGACAGAAATGGTATGGATCTAACAGAAGCAGAAGATATTAAGAAGAGGTGGCAAGAATACACAGAGGAACTATACAAAAAAGATCTTCACTACCCAGATAATCACGATGGTATGTTCACTCACCTAGAGCCAGACATCCTAGAATGGGAAGTCAAGTGGGCCTTAGGAAATATCATTATGAACAAAGCTAGTAGAGGTGATGGAATTCCAGTTGAGCTATTTCAAATCCTGAAAAATGGTGCTGTGAAAGTGTTGCACTCAATATGCCAGCAAATTTGGAAAACTCAGCAGTGGCCACAGGACTGGAAAAGGTCGGTTTTCATTCCAATTCCAAAGAAGGGCAATGCCAAAGATTGCTCAAAGTACTGAACAATTGCACTTATCTCATATGCTAGCAAAGTAATAATCAAAATTCTCCAAGCCAGGCTTCAGCAATATGTGAACGGTGAACTTCCAGATGTTCAAGCTCGTTTCAGAAAAGGCAGAGGAACCAGAGATCAAGTTGCCAACATCCACTGGATCATTGAAAAAGAAAGAGAGTTCCAGAAAAACATCCATTTCTTCTTTATTGACTATGCCAAAGCCTTTGGTTGCATGGATCACAATAAACTGTGGAAAATTCCTAAAGAGATGGGACTATCAGACCACCTGACCTGCCTCTTGGGAAATCTGTATGTAGGTCAGAAAGCAACAGGTAGAACTGGACATGGAACAACAGACTGGTTCCAAATAGGAAAAGAAGTACAGTAAGGCTGTGTATTGTCACCCTGCTTATTTAACTTATATGCAGAGTACATCTTGAGAAATGCTGGGCTGGATGAAGCACAAGCTGGAATCAAGATTGCTGGGAGAAATATCAATAACCTCAGGTATGCAGATGACACCACCCTTATGGTAGAAAGTGAATAGGAACTAAAAAGAGCCTCTTGATGAAAGTGAAAGAAGAGAGTGAAAAAGTTGGCTTAAAGCTCAACATTCAGAAAACTAAGATCATGGCATGTGGTCCCATCACTTCATGGCAAACAGATGGGGAAACAATGGAAACAGTGACAGACTTCATTCTTGAGGACTCCAAAATCACTTCAGACAGTGACTGCAGCCATGAAATTAAAAGACAAAAGAAAAGTTCTTGGAAGAAAATTTATGACCAACCTAGACAACATATTAAAAAGCAAAGACATTACTTTGCCAACAAAGATCCATCTAGTCAAGGCTAGGGTTTTTCCAGTAGTCATGTATGGATGTGAGAGTTGGACAGTAAAGAAACCTGAGCACTGAAGAATTGATGCTTTTCATCTGTGGTGTTGCAGAAGACTCTTGAGAGTCCCTTGGACTGCAAGGAGATCCAACCAGACCATCCTAAAGGAGATCAGTCTTGGGTGTTCATTGGAAGGACTGATGTTGAAGCTGAAACTCCAGTACTTTGGCCACCTGATGCCAAGAGCTGACTCTTTGGAAAACACCCTGATGCTGGGAAAGATTGAGGGCAGGAGGAGAAGGGGCCGGCAGAGGACGAGATGGTTGGATGGCATCACCGACCCAATGGACATGCATTTGGGTAAATCCGGGAGTTGGTGATGGACAGGGAGGCCTGGCGTGCTTCAGTCCATGGGGTCACAGAGAGTCGGACACAACTGAGCACTGAAGTGAACTGAACTGAATCTGGAAAAATGTCTAACAATAAGAACATTGGGGTTCCTCCTTTGAAAGATTGGGTAATTCTCAGTCCCTAACCTCATGATTCAGCACCCCCTTCACATTTATCACAAATGAATCTCTGATGGTCCCACTGCTCCACTGCAGCACGACCCATCCTATCAGCAGACGATCCCTCAGACCTGACAGCCCAACTCTCCAGGGCTAAGCTGATGCTTCCTGGTTCCTTCCTGTCCTTCCGCACTGGAGTCTCCCATCAGCGGCCTCCATTAAGTACAACTAAACGAGCCTCCCACCCTCCACTCTCTCAATATGCAGGCCCCTGCGGTCCCCATCTGATGGGCCAAAGGCATCAGAAGCAACATCTCAACCTACATTCAAGCCCTCTGCCTGGCCTCATCTTGTCCATCCCTGAACCTTCCGGGTGAGAGAGGAGGGGAGGCCGCATTGTTCTGCATATTCTGCCCCATCCATTTTCACCATCACTTCTCTCTCCCAAAAGTGATACTAGAACATAGCCAGCATTCTAGTAGCTCCCCAACCTTGCCCTTTATATTCGAATGGGTTGTAATGTCCCCTGGGAAAACAGGTCCAGAGAAACTTGTCCTGAGCCAACAGTGTGAAATCATTAGGAGACTCCATTTCCCCCTTATTGAGATCCACATGCTCACCAGAAACTAAAAGCAGAGACTCCTCAGGAGATTTTTAGTGTTAGAAGTCCTTCCACTGCTTTTATTCAAAGTGTTTATCCAGTAAAAGCTAAGTCAGTTTCCCTAGCGGGAGACTGGAATGTAAGTCTTAGGTAAATAATTATGTGAAAAAGGTTCTTAAAGGAATCTTTCAGGCAGAATGTTTAATTAAGCCTGGTTAAATCTTCAGAGAAATTAGTAAAAACAATCACAGAAGTACTCAGCATCTTTATAAATGGACAAGCATGCTGTCCTTCTTGCTCGTTGCTAAATCCCCAGCACCTAGCACAGTGCCTTTAGTAGCACTTAGTACTGAATGGGTAACAGTTTGGTGAAAGTTTCGAACAGATGAGTGAATGGATCCACTGTGGTGTTGGTTATTAACTGCAAACTGGTGATATTCAGAAAGATGAGGAAGACTTGGAAAAAAGTTAAAAGGTAACCTTGTAAGTGAGAATTTTGCCAGTGGAATAGATGTATTGTCAGACTGGGATCCTGAATTCTGGAGAGGACTCATCCCTGGGTGGGTGAAGTTTTGTTTCATGATCTTATTCATGTGTGACTTCAGACAATGATTTGATTTTTCCTAGTTTGGAGTGGTGGTTAGGATTAGATGAGCACACTTGTTTAAAGTTAAAAAATAACGTGAGGGCTGGTTTCAATTTCTAATTACTCTTCCTCCTTCCAAAACCTCTTACCACTAAACACCACCCTCATCGATTCCTTGCTGATGATTCAGGCCCTACCAGTCTCCCTCAAAACTCCAAGTTAAATCCTTATGAATCCACTGGTCCACCGAGGCAGGCTTTGCCCATCAATAGAGAGCTTCTCAGCACTGGCCCCCTATACCCAGCACACCCCCACTCCTAGGGCCACTTTTAAGTCCTCTCAGCACTGGTTTCTTTATCTGAACTTTATTTTCATTCATTCAATGACTTTATTGTGGGTTACATCCTGTCATTGGCACCAAGGATACAGTAATTATAAATAAAGAATCTAATTATAGTGCTCAGTCTAACAGATTAAATGAGATGACGCAGCAGAATCTTGCTAACTTTAGGGTTGGAGACAAGAGCAGGAAGTAGGCTTAAACAAGGCAAGCTTCGCAAGGTGGGTATGTCTGTGTGATTGGGGGGCTGCTGGGGGTTGTCCTTCCCAGACGTCAGCCTCACAGAGATATCAGGGCACGTGACAGATGGAAGCAGTGTTCCTTCTTTCCCCTTCATGTAGTCTGACTGTTTGGATGAGATGGGCATCAGGGCTCACTGTGTCACACCCCGAACACTGCTATTCTCTGCATGGGTCCTCCTCTAATATCTTACTATTTCTCAGCCCCACGGGCTCCCTCCTGTTCTGCATGCATAAACCTGCTCGTACTCTGGGACTTCAGCCTCTCTTTCCACCCAGTCTGCCACCCATCTTCTCCTGCCTTGTATCTTTTCCAGCCTACCTATGGCCTGTAGAGCTCGCCCCGCATCTTGTCACTTTCCTTCTGTCTGCCTACTCTCTTCACACGCCCAGCTGACTACTACCCCACAGTCATATGCCGTGATCGATGTTGAAAGTTCAGCTTTCTGTACACCAGTGCCAAATCAAATCTCAGAGACAGAGTTTTGGGAGAAGTTCAGTTCAGTTCAGTTGCTCAGTCGTGTCCAACTCTTTGCAACCCCAAGGACTGCAGCACGCCAGGCTTCCCTGTCCATCACCAACTCCCGGAACTTACTCAAACTCATGTCCACCGAGTCAGTGATGCCATCCAACCATCTCATCCTCTGTCATCCCTTCTCCTCCTGCCCTCAATCTTTCTCAGCACCAGGGTCTTTTCAAATGAGTCAGCTCTTTGCATCAGGTGGCCAAAGTATTGGAGTTTCAGCTTCAACATCAGTCCTTCCAATGAATATTCAGGACTGATCTCCTTTAGGATGGACTGGTTGGATCTCCTTGCAGTCCATGAGACTCTCTAGAGTCTTCTCCAACATCACAGTTCAAAAGCATCAATTCTTCAATACTTAGCTTTCTTTATAGTCCAAATCTCACATCCATACATGACTCCTGGAAAAACCATAGCCTTGACTAGACGGACTTTTGGGTCAAGTACAAAAGGATAGATCTATTGCCTCATGAGGCAAAGGGGGACACAGCAGGCTCATGCCCTCAAAAGCATATGTTTGGGAAAAATAGTGACAAGTTTTATAGTAATTGTTCAAAGAGGGCATGATCAGCTCATGGACCTTTTTTTAATGTATTGATATTTGGCTGTGCTCGGTCTTCACTGCTCCCTGTGGGCCTTCTCCAGTTGCCTTGAGCGTGAGCAGGGACTGCCATCGAGTTGCGGAGGGCAGTCATCCCATTACGGCTGCCCCTCCCATTGCAGGACACAGGCTCTAGGTACCTGGGCTCAGTAGTTGTGGGGCAGGGGCTTAGCCACTCTGTGGCATGTGGGATCTTCTAGGATCAAGGATGGAACCCATGTCCCCTGAGTTGGCAAGCAGCTTCTTAACCACTCCACCACCAGGGAAGCCCACGTGAACATTCTTCAGAAGGATGAGGTGGTACATAGGAGACCACATCGTCAGCCTTCAGGTCCAGCTAGTCTGGGGTTCCCCATGCTTGTGGCAGCATAGCATCATTAACCATTAACTTCTCCTACCTGGAGGGAGTTTCAGTATCTGCAAAATAGCTCAAAGATACTGTGTGTATCCATTAATGGGGAAACAGGACCTTGCCCCAAGGTTGCTCTTGACCTTTTGTTTCTCCTTACCCTCCCATTCTCTCCCTTCCCTAATGAACAACTGCTTGAATCTGCCCATTGGAACTCAGGGAAGATCATGAAGACTACATGAAGGCTATTACCTATAATCAAAGAAATGGGAGCCTTGCACCCAGGAGACTTGCGCCCAGGAGCCCCACAGGGTATCAGCATGCTGCTGAGCACAGTTAGACACAACAAAATCATACAATAGATCAGCAGAAAAACCAGCTTGGAGTCATCAGTCTCAGCGGGGCCCTCAGCATTCCTTACTGACTCTTTAACATGTCCCTGCTCAGGTCTTTTACCATCCCTCATCATATTTGATCTACACTGCTCTCCTTTAGATCCTTGCCCTCACCCTTTCTCTCAGCAGATGATCTTAATTCCTATCAGCAACTGTACTTGCCCTGAATTCTCACCCTACACCTACAAACTCATCCTGGCCCATACCCATACCTCCTTATTCAGAGGGTGAGAGGACCCTCTTCCTATTTGTTCTAAGATTTAAGGATCATGATCTTATTCCCACCAATATTTAAATATTTTCCTTTCACTAGCTTCTTCTCAGGCTAAATTAACAAAGCTGTTTAAATCAAGACTCTCTTAGCTGCAATTGACAGAAATCCAACTCAAGCTAGTTTAGGTAAAAAGAGAGAGCTAAGAATTTGTCATCAGTCATACTTCAAGGTTTATGGGAAGTGAGTGCTAGTTTCAACTTTATGGAAGCAGGATCCTTCCTCCCTTCCCACATCAATTTCATAGAAGTTAAAACAGAAAAAAAAGATGAGGAAGAAATGTCAATAAAGGGAAAGTATGACTGATCGAACATTCTTAACTCTCTCTCTGTTTCATTTTCCTGTCTCAGAGGCCAGCTTTCTTCTTGCAGCAAAATACAGCTACAAGAAATAATAGTTCAGCACAACAATCTGCTACATTTTTGAGATCTGTGGGGAAAGAGGGGCGGGGGGAGAGCCCCACCCAAGAGGAAGATGGAAGGATGCTCCTGACCTTTGCTGACTTCAGTCTACTAAAGCTTGGCCTCTGTTGACCTATGCCCTAATTCTATGCTGAATTCTCCTCTGTTCAAGCCCCTTCATGAATACGCATGTACCCTTAGCTTAAAATTTCCCCAATCTTGCTGTTCAAGGAAACACTGCTTCTGCTTCGCTGCTTTGGGAGAGATCCCCCGTGTTCTCTTTACTTGCTGCGTGTGTGTGTGTGTGTGTCTGTGTCTGTGTGTGTCTGTGTGTGTGTGTCTGTCTGTGTCTGTGTGTCTGTGTGTGTTTCTGTGTCTATGTGTGTGTGTCTGTGTCTCTGTGGTCTGTGTGTGTGTCTGTGTGCCTGTGTTTGTGTGGTCTGTGTGTCTGTGTGTGTGTTTCTGTCTGTGTGTGTCTGTGTGTGTGTCTGTGTCTATGTGTGTGTGTGTCTGTGTAGTCTGTGTGTGTGTCTGTGTGGTCTGTGTGTCTCTGTGTGTGTGTGTGTGTGTGTCTGTGTCTGTGTGGTCTGTGTGTCTCTGTGTGTGTGTGTGTCTGTGTCTGTGTCTGTGTATGTGTGTGTGTGTGTGTGTGTGTGTGTGTCTGTCTGTGTCTGTGTCTGTGTATGTGTGTGTGTGTGTGTGTGTCTGTGTCTGTGTCTGTGTGTGTATGTCTGTGTCTCTGTGTATGTGTGTGTGTGTGTGTCTGTGTGGTCTGTGTGTCTCTGTGTGTGTGTGTCTGTCTGTCTGTGTCTGTGTGTGTGTCTGTGTCTATGTGTGTGTGTCTGTGTCTGTGTGGTCTGTGTGTGTGTCTGTGTGCCTGTGTTTGTGTGGTCTGTGTGTCTGTGTGTGTGTTTCTGTCTGTGTGTGTCTGTGTGTGTGTCTGTGTCTATGTGTGTGTGTGTCTGTGTAGTCTGTGTGTCTCTGTGTGTGTGTGTGTGTGTGTCTGTGTGGTCTGTGTGTCTCTGTGTGTGTGTGTGTCTGTGTGTGTGTGTGTGTCTGTGTCTGTGTCTCTGTGTATGTGTGTGTGTGTCTGTGCGTGTCTCTGTGTGTGTGTGTGTCTGTGTGAGCCTGCTCGGTCACACAGTTCTAAGCAACTCTGCGATCCCATAGGACTATAGCCTGCCAGGTTCTGTCAGTAATACTAGCCATAGCAAAGTACACTTCCACATCTTCACCTGCAGCTCAGACCTCTCTCCTGTGCTCTAGGTTCGCATAGCTACCTGCTTGCTTCTCACGTTTCAGCCAGGATGGGCCACAGATAAACCAACACATCCAAACCAAATTCATCATCTTTCCTTCAAGACCAGATTTTTTTCATATTCCCCGTTCTGGTTAAAGAAGCAGTGTTAGCCAGTCACTCATGATGAATCCAGGCAATGCTTCTGGCTTCTTCCCTTTCCCTTACCACATTTAAGGCGGTGGATTCTAATCATACCCTTCCTTGTCTCGTCCTGGCTCACTTCTACTCACTTGCTACAGCAATCATTTTCTACTGACCTCTTGGTTTCTCTTCTCTTTAATTTGTCTTCTAAATGCAAATCTGATTGTGTTACTCCATGCCTAAAAGCAATAGATTCTTTGCAAATCCAAATTCCTTGTAGGAAATATTCCAAATTTTCTAGCAAGAAGTACAAAGGCCTTCCAGAAAATTTCCTCCAACTTTATTGACACTCTCTACTTTTTTGCTAATGAACTACTTAAAACTCCATCTTTTGCATTTACCTCCTCTGCCTGTTTCAAACACAGTCCCTTACATTCTGTTAGTTCTCCTGGTGAGCTCCTATTCCTCCTCAGGGCCCACTGTTAAGCATCTTCTCAGTGTTTTTCTCCTAAGACTCTTCTTAGGGGCTTTCCTGGTGGCTCAGTGGTAAAGAATCCACCTGTCAATGCAGGAGACATGGGTTTGATCCCTGATCCCAGGGGAAGACCCCACAGGTCATGGAGCAACTAAGTCCGTGAAAGTGAAAGTCAGTCATGTCTGACTCTTTGTGACCCCATGGACTACACAGTCCATGGAATTCTCCAGGCCTGAATACTGGAGTGGGTAGGTAGCCTTTTTCTTCTCCAGGGGATCCCAATCCAGGGATCGAACTCACGTCTCCCGCATTGTCGGTGGATTCTTTACCAGCTGAGCCACAAGAGAAGCCCAAGAATACTGGGTAGCCTATCCCTTCTCAAGCAGATCTTCCCAACCCAGGAATCCAACCAGGGTCTCCTGCATTGCAGCTGAGCTATCAGGGAAGTGCAACTAAGCCTGTGGACCACAACTGCTGAGCCTGTGCTCAAGAGCCTGGGTCCGGCAACTACGGAGCCTGGGGGCTGCAGCTACTGAAGCCTGTGCGCCTGGAGTCTGCTCGGCAGCAAGAGGAGCCACCGCAACGAGAAGGCTGTCACCACGGCTAGAGAGCACCTCAACCTGCCGCAGCTAGAGAGAGCCTGGGCACAGCGAAGAGGACCCAGGATAGCCACAGAGTAATTAAAGACTTCTCCGGCCCTGTGTCCCCACATGTTGACAGCGAGCTCCCAGCAGACCCTGAGCCTCACCTGGCTAAGCTGCTCCTGAACTCCTGACCGACAGAAATGAGGAAATAAAAAGTAGTTCCTGCTGTGATCCAGCAAGGTTATTGCGGGAAAATCTGTGCTAGAGCAATAGAAAACCAACTGAAACCATTTCACTCATGTTGCAGAGGTCAACATGAGTGAAATTCTAGACCCAGTCTTCCTAACTCAGTCCTCAGGGGTCTTTAAACAATACCAACCAACTGTCTTTTATTTCTCCAATTTCCTTCTGAAACATAGTAAAACTAATTATGGATTAGTAGTGGATTAACTACTTAATGCTCATACAGTAATATGCAAAGTAAGAGTTAAAAATTCTATTATTATTATTTAATATGGCCTTAAAGATTCAGGATGGAAATTGAGAGAACATTAAGACTTTTTGTTATTTTTTTCTTTTTTGGCCACACCACTTGGCTTGCAGGATCTTAGCTGTTCCAGGATTGAACCCTGGCCATAGGCAGTGAGAGTGCGTGTCCTAACCAATAGACCAGCAGGGAATTCCCAGGACATTCTTCTTTGACATTCAAGTATCTGTTGTTTCCAATAATCAGAATCTATAGGATACAGAGAATCTAATTCCTGTATTTTAGATAATCAGCTAGGGATGTAATTTTTAAAAACTGATGTATAGGTGCTGTACAGTATAATACTGGCATACAATACTGGTGTACAATATAGTGAATCACAATCTTTAAAGGTTATCTTCCGTGTATAATTACTATAATATATTGGTTATATTCCCCATGTTATATAATATACCCTTATAGCTTATTTTACACAGACTAGTTTGTACCTCTTAATCCCCTGCCTGCTTGCCCCTCCCCACTTCCTCTCGTCACTGATTACCACCAGTTTGCTCTCAGTTAGGAATGTAATTTTGATTTCATGAAGAACACACTTTCTATACAATTAGTTTACATTTTAAAAATTAGTGTGTAGGAACAACTGAAATGATCATCAAAATGAAAATAGAGAAGTAAATTGTGGTATATTCATATACTGGGATGGTATTCAGCAGTGAAAAAAGAACACAGCAACAGGGAATAATCTCATATATACGTTGAACAAAAGGAAAAGAGGCAAGACAAAAGAGATTCTATCTGATCCCACTTATATGAAGTTTGGGAACATAAAAACTAAGCTAAGATGATAGAAATCAAGAGTAGTTTTTTGTAGGATTGAACCAATTAACAACTAAAAGAGGGAAAAAAAATTCTCGAAAGGACCAAGAGGTTCTCTATCTCGATTTGGATTATAATTACATGGGTGTAAATATTTATAAAAAATCACAATTTACTTACGTTCATTTTACTCTATGTAATTTTTTGCTCAATCTTAAAAAGACAACATTAAAAAAAAATAGTGCATAGCACTAAAACCAAATCATATTTCCCTTTCGAAAGGATAACCTCTCTTTCAGAAGGAGAAAATTGGGAATTTAAGACACCAAATAGAGCTTTTACATCACACAAGTGGAACAAAGTAAATATTTCCAAATATTTTCCCAAATACTACCTTTGAGAAAAAGAAACCACAGCCCCTGAGCCATGATAAATACCCATTGATTCTCAGCTGACTTGGGTAGGGAAATCCACATTCAACTCTCCTCACTTTGGACAGACTCTATCCAGATATTAATAGCACTCTGCAAGAAGGGGACACTCCACGCAGCAGAAAACCCTGGAAAAAAACTGGAGGCAGAGCAAAGTAGTTAGGGTGGAGGGCAGGGCGCCATGTGTGACTCAGCATGCAGGAATCCCACAAGGACGGAGGAGGAGGGTTTGGGCACAGAAAAGAGACTAAGAAGGAGGAACATATTGTCAAGCCTTCAGAGTTGCCGACTGGGGCTGCCTGAGAGACAGGTGCGATGGCTGGGGTACTAGGAGCTGAGCACTGGACGCTGAGCCCAGACCAGGGAAAGCTGGGCATCCGGGGGACACAGAGTGAGGGGTGCCAGGCTGGGGGAGCAATTAGGAACAAGGGCCCCTCGCTCCCCTCTGCAGCGGAAGGCAGGAAAAGGCACAAACAGGAAGCTTGCCAAGGCAGCAAAGATCACGTTAGGGGAAAACCACTTTGTAAAGAATCCGGTGGTGGTCGTGGTGGTGGTTTCCTCCCTAAGTCTGTCTGGACTCTTGCAACCCCAAGAACTGTAACCCACCAGGCTCCTCTGCCCATGGGATTTTCCAGGCAAAAATACTGGAGTGGGTTGCCATGCCTTCCTCCAGGGGATCTTCCCAACCCAAGGATTACACTGGTGTCTCTTATGTCTACTGCATTGGTAGGCTGATTCTTTGCCATTAGCGCCACTTGGGGAGCCTCCACATATACTACAAGTGTCCCTAACTTGCTTCAGTTCAGGTCAGTCTCTCAGTCATGTCCAACTCTTTACAACATCATGGACTGCAGCATGCCAGGCCTCCTTGTTTGTCCATAATCAACTCCCGGAGCTAACTTAAACTCATGTCCATCGAGTTGGTGATGCCATTCAACCATCTCTTCCTTTGTTGTCCCCTTCTCCTCCCACCTTTAATTTTTCCCAGCATCAGGATCTTTCCCAATGAATCAGTTCTTCACATCAGGTGGCCAAAGTATTGGAGTTTCAGCTTCAACATCAGTCCTGCTAATGAACACCCAGGACTGATCTCCTTTAGGATGGACTGGTTGGATCTCCTTGCAGTCCAAGGGACTCTCAAGAGTCTTCTCCAACACCACAGTTCAAAAGCCTCAATTCTTTGGCACTCAGCTTTCTTTGTAGTTCAACTCTCACATCCATACATGACTACTGGAAAAGTCATATCCTTGACTACGTGGACCATTGTTGGCAAAGTAATGTCTCTGCTTTTTAATATGCCGTCTAGGTTAGTCATAACTTTTCTTCCAAGGAGCATCGTCTTTTAATTTCATGGCTGGAGTCACTATCTGTAGTGATTTTGGAGCCCCAAAAATAGTCTGTCACTGTTTCTATTGCTTCCCGATGTATTTCCCGTGAAGTGATGGGACCAGATGCCATGATCTTAGTTTTCTGAATGTTGAGCTTTAAGCCAACTTTTTCACTCTCCTCTTTCACTTTCATCAAGAGGCTCTTTAGTTCTTCTTCACTTTCTGCCATAAGGGTGGTGTCATCTGCATATCTGAAGTTGTTGATATTTCTCCCGGCAATCTTGATTCCAGCTTGTGCTTCATCCAGCCCAGCATTTCTCATGATGTACTCGGCATATAAGTTAAATAAGCAGGGTGACAATATACAGCTTTGACATACTTCTTTTCCTATTTGGAACCAGTCTGTTGTTCCATGTCCAGTTCTAGCTGTTGCTTCCTGACCTGCATACAGGTTTCCCAAGAGGCAGGTCAGGTGGTCTAGTATTCCCATCTCTTGAAGAATTTTCCACAGTTTGTTGTGATCCACACAGTCAAAGGCTTTGGAATAGTCAATAAAACAGAAATAGATGTTTTTCTGGAACTCTCTTGCTTTTTTGATGACCCAGAGGATGTTGGCCATTTGATCTCTGATTCCTTTGCCTTTTCTGAAACGAGCTGGAACATCTGGGAGTTCATGGTTCATGTATTGTTGAAGCCTGGCTTGGAGAATTTTGAGCAACACTGCTGGAGGCTGCTGCTGCTGCTAAGTCACTTCAGGCATGTCCGACTCTGTGCGACCCCACAGACGGCAGCCCACTAGGCTCCCCTATCCTTGGGATTCTCCAGGCAAGAACACTGGAGTGGGTTGCCATTTCCTTCTCCAAACACTGCTGTCTACTCATATTTAAAAATAAATCTATTTTTATTTTATTTATTTTATTTTATTTTCATTTTTTTTATTGTTTTTGCCATACAATGCCATGATATCACCATGGGTTTACATATGCTCCCCCTCCAGAACCCCCCTCCCTCCTCCCTCCCTCCTCCCTCCCCCCGGGAAATCTCGATGCACCAGCCCCGAGCATCAATCCTGGGCTGGTGATTGATTAGCCATATGATAACTAACATGTTTCAATGCCATTCTCCCATATCATCCCACCCTTACCCTCATCCACAAAGTCCACGAGTCTATTCTATACATCTGCGTTCCTTTTGCTGTCTCGCATGTTGGGTTCTCGTTACCGTCTTTCTAAATTCCATATATATGTGTTAATATACTGTATTGTTGTTTTTGCTTCTGGCTTACTTCACTCTGGATAATGGGCTCCAGTTTCGTCCATCTGAGTAGAACTGATTCAAATGAATTTTTTTTAATGCTGAGTAATATTCCATTGTGTATATGTACCACAGCTTTCTTATCCATTTGTCAGTTGATGGGCATCTAGGTTGCTTCCATGTCCTGGCTATTGTAAACAATGCAGCGATGAACATTGGGGTACACGTGGCTCTTTCAATTCTGGTTTCCTCGAGCTGGGTCATATGGCAGGACTATTTGCAGCTTTTTAAGGAACCTCCACACTGTTTTCCATAGTGGCTGTACTAGTTTGCATTCCCACCAACAGTGTAAGAGAATTCCCTTTTCTCCACATCCTCTCCATCATTTATTGCTTGTAGATTTTTGGATTGCAGCCATTTTGAGTGGTGTAAAGTGCTATCTCATTGTGGTTTTGGCTTGCATTTCTCTGATAATGAGTGATGTTGAGCATCTTTTCATGTGTTTGTTAGCCATTTTTATGTCTTCTTTGGAGAAATGTCTGTTAAGTTCTTTGGCCCACTTTTTGATTGGGTCGTTTATTTTTCTAGAATGGAGCTGCAGGAGTTGCTTGTATATTTTTGAGATTTATTGTTTGTCCGTTGCTTCATTGGCTATTATTTTCTCCCATTCTGAAGGCTGTCTTTTCACCTTGCTTATAGTTTCCTTTGTTGTGCAGAAGCTTTTAATTTTAATTAGGTCCCATTTGTTTATACGTGTTTTTATTTCCAATATTCTGGGAGGTGGGTCATGGAGTATCCCGCTTTGGTTTATGTCAGAGAGTGTTTTGCCTATGTTATCCTCTAGGAGTTTTATAGTTTCTGGTCTTATGCTTAGATCTTTGATCCATTTTGAGTTTATCTTTGTGTATGGTGTTAGAAAGTGTTCTAGTTTCATTCTTTTACAAGTGGCTGTCCAGTTTTCCCAGCACCACTTGTTAAAGAGGTTGTCTTTTCTCCATTGTATATTCTTGCCTCCTTTGTCAAAGATAAGGTGTCCATAGATGAGTGGATTTATCTCTGGGCTTTCTATTCTGTTCTATTGATCTATATTTCTGTCTTTGTGCCAGTACCATACTGTCTTAATGACTGTGGATTTGTAGTATAGCCTAAAGTCAGGTAGGTTGATTCCTCCAGTTCCATTCTTCTTTCTCAAGATTGCTTTGGCTATACGAGGATTTTTGTATTTCCATACAAATTGAGAAATTATTTAGAAACTGCCTGGAATAGACTGGTATCCATACCTGTAGAGCAATCTGATTTGGTTTTTTCATTGTTTCTTTTAATGTATTTATTTTTTAATTTTAAAAAATTTATTAATTTTTAATTGAAGGATAATTCCTTTAAAATGTTGTGTTGGTTTCTGACATACAACAAGATGAGTCAGTCATAGGTGTGTATATATATATATATATATATATATATATATCCCCTCCCTCTTGAACCTCCTTCTCGCCTCTCACCCTTTCATTGTTTCTTTGCTTTTGTTTTCATCTGGCTTCCCACACCTGGACTCAACCACCCGCTCACCAAGAAAGTAAAAGTTTGGCTGCCAACTAATTTCTATCACAGACCTGCCTGCAATTAATCCTCCTGTTGTCACCACCTCCTGCCCTTATTCTAATAGTTCTAAATATTTCTGAGGTTCTGTAGTTCAGATCAGCCTTCTTCTTAGCTTTCCTTACTGCCAGCTTTGGTTAAATTAAGTCAGTTTTGCCACTAGTCCACCTACTTTAGTTTCCAACATTCCATTGCTGTCATATCCTCTATTTACAACTATTTCACTTTTTGCCTTTATAAGTTCATGGCTTTTATTAATAAAGAAAAAATTATTTACTGTTTCTTTTATGTAATTTGGGGAGGGAGAAAACATGCGTTTATTCTGTTATATTTTAACCAGAAATCTTAAAATTGCTTCTTTCTTGTGTGCTGAAGACTGCAGCTCATTTATCATGACAGTCTAGCCTATGCCTGGCATAAATTAGAAGTTCAATAAGAAAGTAAGGGTCTATTGAGTGAGTACACATGTAACATGGTAACTTTCTTGAAATAGTAAACAGTGTTTTGCTTTGTTTTTCTCTCTAGTATTTCATTTTCCCCTCTTCAGTTAGGCCAATATGTTATCTAGGCTTTAAGGAATACATAGGACAACAGAAAGAAAATTCTGCCTGGATTTTGAATTTCAAATATTTATGTCTTTAGGAAAATTCAAAGAGCTTATGGCATAAACAAAATATTGGGGTAGAAGGCTGTGAAGTATACCTCTCTCTCTCCTTTAAAACTGAAAGATTGATTCAAAAGATAGTCAGAGCTCATTTCTAGCTAGGGAGGCACCAAAGCCCTACAGAAAAAAATAAATAGTATGCCCAGGCAGTGGGGATCATTTCTTCCCACTGGGCTGGCTTAGGGGCCCCAGAAAGCTTCCTTTACATTCAAGGGTGAAAACAAAATAAAAAGTGAAAGCCAGTGGACCTAAAGGGTGCTTCACAGATAAGAATGAAGATCAAGAAATGCCAAGATGGACCACTAAATGGGGAGACAGGATGGTGTCATGTCAGAGATCACGGGCTCTGGGATCAGGGCATCATGGACAGGTGATGCCCACATGGACAGACACTTCATGGGCAGATGACACCGAGATCCCTCCCATCTCCGAGGCTTTGACACTGTGTAAGCCTCTCATTATTTAAACACAACCTTAGGGAGAACCTCAAACTGACCGAGATTAAGTTTATGCCACCCAAGTAAAATGGAAGCTCAAGATTGAAATTAACTTGAGTTATAAAAAAAAGTATCTGTACACCAGAAGCTAACACAAAATTGTAAATCAACTATACTTCAGTTTAAAAAATTATATTTTCCCAATATATTCTGTTGGTCAGTTAAAATTCATGTACAGTACATAAAATATGATTATTATGACCATTAAATATTCATTTTTTATAAATTCATTAAAAATCCATAAGTATTTATATAACAGATGATAAAATATGTTAATATAGCAACATTCTAAATTAAAGTACAGATTTATACTTGTGAAAGACAAATCATCCACAAAATCAAGCATGTAGGTAGACTGCTTAGCTAAACTCTTTCTATTATTTGTTAATAATAACAAATAGTAGAACAAATTATAATTATAAAACAAAGTATATATATTTATACAATTTACATAATAATTTATATGATTAAGAAAAGTTATAAGTCTTAAATAATATACTGGCTGATAGTAGAATAAATGAGAAAATATGGAAACACATCAGGAATGTATATCAGGACTTGTGCTTTCAGCTGAGATGAAGGCCAATGCTTTCACTGAGAATGACTTGAGAAGCTGGATAAAATACACAGAACAGTACCTGTTTGAAGGCAAAGAAGAACTGCAGGGGAAACTCAGACTTGAGCAATCAGATTCTGCGGAAGGACGAGGCTTGGAGAGGAGTGCTGACGTTCTTCAACTGACTTTTCCTTTGGAGCACTTACCAGTTCTGAGTACCTGGCAAGAGGCCAGGAATCCAGGCAAGTGATTTGGCCAGGAGGTCGCCAAGGCAGAGAAGGCAGCAGAATTCTTAGTAGCCTCGGGAGCTAGAGAGAAAAACTGGAATTTTCCGAGGCTGGGATGCCAGTGAGAAGGGTGGGTAGCAAAACGAGTCTAACATCCTGTTTTCCCAGGTTCCAGTGCTACATGGATCAAGCTAAACCAAGCAGAAGGTCTCTGTAAAATACAGCAGAGATCTGGAAAACTCAAGACTCACCAGGAGGACAGGACACAGGGAGAACCCAGTCCTCAGGTGGAGCCCCAGGAGGTGTTTTAGTTGGGTAGGACTGCTATACCAGAAACACCATGGCTGTGTGATTTAAACATTCATTTCTCACAGTTCTGGAGGGTGGAAAGTCCCAGATCAAGAGTCTGGCAGGTTCAGGGTCTGGTCAGGGCCAACGGCTTGGTTCACAGATGACCATCTTCTTGCTGTTTCTTCACATGTTAGAGGGGACGAGCCCTACAGAGCCTCTTTTATATGGGCACTAATCACATTCACGAGGGCTCCTCTGTCATGACCAAACCACCTCTCAAGGCTGCACTTCCTGATACCATCACATTTGGGGGATAGGATTTCAACATAATGGGCTTCCCTGTGGCTCAGACAGTAAAGAATTCACCTGCTTGCAGGAGACCTGGGTTCCATCCTTGGGTAGGGAAGATCCCCTGGAGAGAGGAATTTGGCGACCTGCTCAAATATTCTTGCCTGAGAATACCATGGACAGAGGAGCCTGGCAAGCTACAGTCCATGGGCTCGCAAAGAGTTGGGCAGAAATGAGCAACTAACACACACACAGAATATATTTTAACGTATGAATTTTGAGGGGAACATCAACATCCAGTCTACAGCAGAGGGCTACAGTCTAGGAGCAGAGATGGAATTGTGGTGCTTCGAAGTGATCATGGTGCTTAGCAGCTCAGTTGTGTCCAACTCTCTGCGACCCCATGGACTGTAGACATGGAATAAAGCCTCACAAAACTATAATGCATTGTATGTCATTCTGGAAAAAGCAAAGCTAAAAAGACCAAAAAAAGAGAAATATCACTAGTTTCCAGGGGTTAGGGATAGGGAGGAAAGAATAGATGGAACAAAAGGGATTTTTAGGGCAGTGAAACTACTTCGTATGATACTATAGTGATGAATATGTGTTGTTATACATTTATTAAAGCCTGCAGAATGTACAACACCAAGAGTGAACCCTAATGTAAACTGCAGACTTTGTGATTAAAACTGTGTCAATGGAGAGTCATCCTTAGTTAAAAAAGAGTCCCATTCTGCAATAAAGAAGATGTGGTACATACATACAGTGGAATGCACTCAATCATAAGAAAAGAGATGAAATAATGGCATTTGCAGCAACATGAGTGGACTGAGAGATGATCATACTAAGTATGAAAAGAAAGTCATATACCATATGATATAACTTCTATATGGAATCTAAAATATGGCAAAAATGAACTTATCTATGAAACAGACTCACAGACAAGGGGGCAAGCTAGGGGAGGAATGGATTGGGAGTCTGGGATTAGCAGGTACAAACTATTACATACCAAATGGATAAACAACAAGGTCATACTATATAGCACAGGAAACTATATTCAATATCCTGGGATAAATCATAATGGAAAAAAATTTGAAAAGAATGTGTGTATTTTTTATATATATATGTATATATATATATGTATAACTAAATCACTTTGCTCTACAGTAGAAATTAATACAATACTGTAAGTCAAATGTACTTAAGTAAAAAAAAATTGTTTTAAACATACCATTCTGGTGAGGGATGTTTATAATGGAGAGGGCTATGCAAGGGTGAGGGCAAGAAGCAAATGGGAACTTTATGCTGTGAACTAAAAACAGCTCTAAAAATAAAAACCTGAAATGCAGCCTGCAGTTGGTTCTACCTTAGATTGGATTGAAATGATCAGTTCTCTAGTAGAAAAGATAAGGCCTCTCTTTGTGAAAGATTTCACCCCAAGGCTCTCTAATTTTTGAAATACAATGTCTGGATCCAATTGGATCAATACTTACCAGCATTGGATCAATGTTTCCAGGACACAGAAGCAGTTACTAAAAACCATAAAGAAAAAGATGGAAATAGACACAATGATCCAGATATTTTAGTTATCAAAAAATACTTAAAATAAGTATGATTAATATGCTTAGGAAAAACAGATGAAAAAAATGTATGTCATTAATTAAAACTATAGCTATGAACTGTGGAGTGAAACACATGTCCAAACAGTAATAATTACAGTATTTTACATTTACCAAATGACTACTTTATATCAGGCATCATTTTAAGTGATTCTTTGATTTCTCACAGCAGTTCCATGAAGTAAGTAATATTATTGCCCCCCACTTTACAAATGAGGAAACTGAGGTACAAAATGGTCATATAAATGTGTATGGTCACAAAACTAGCAAATGGCAGAGCTGGAGTTTGAATTCATGGCAGTCCCAGAGCCCTCACTTTTACCCACAATGCTGTGTAGAGCACGCACCTTGTACCACTACAAGGTACCACAGCCGTAGAATAGCGCATGCTCGGGCTAACGAGATGCAGAATTCTGACAGTTCAAATTATTTAGGTCAGCAAAATGTCACTTTGTTTTCTCAGGACCCCAAAACGTGAGAATGTGACCGTTCTAATTTAGCCTAAATTGCATAGTGATGTATTCTCAAATCCAAGCAGCTCGATGATGTTTATCTGAAAGTACAGAAGACCAAGGAGAAATGTCTAATTTTAAGTAGACAAAAAATAGGAAATAAAAACAAGTATGTGAAATCTGACCCAAAATAATACTCAGTGCTAACCACCACTTAAGTTATTTTGGGGTTTTTTTTTTTTGTTAGTCTTTATTATTTTTTTATTTTTTATGTTTTTCCCTTTTATTGGTTTTGCCATACAATGCCATGATACCACCATGGGTTTACATATGCACCCCCTCCAGAACCCCCCTCCCTCCTCCCTCCCTCCTCCCTCCTCCAGGGAAATCTCTATGCACCAGCCCCGAGCATCAATCCTGGGCTGGCGATTGATTACACATATGATAATTAACATGTTTCAACGCCATTCTCCCATATCATCCCACCCTTACCCTCATCCACAGAGTCCACGAGTCTATTCTATACATCTGCATTCCTTTTGCTGTCTCGCATGCTGGGTTCTCGTTATTTTTGTAAACTCTTGCCTGGACACCCTTTAATTATTGTAAGCGCCTCCTGTGAATTCTGAGCTGCAGAACTACAGTTAATTCACTTATCCCCCTATGGGTAAATAACCATGACAGAAGATTCCCCCACATGCATTAATCCTCTACTCTTTCAGCAGTACTCCCTGAAGTACTTCCTGATGTATCTTCTCTAACACATGCTGTTCTTATTGACAAACACATAACCAGTAAACATTTAAAAATGTTTTTGAAAGGAAGGTGGACTACACAGCAAGAAAGCCTACCCTATCTCCTGCATTCCCATTCCCAACAATGTCTTTTCACTGCCAGAAAAAAAAATCTACCATTAGATTTGATTTCTCCAAATCTTCTATACAGATGAATCAAACATTCATCATTATGTTCATATTAGTGACTTGATCTCATGGGCAGCTAGCTTTGATTGGAAGCACAAAGGAGTTAGTTTTGACTGGGATGCAGCAAGCACAAGTCATGACACCTGTGAACATAAACTACAGAGTGTTGTGTTCTTAGTCACTCAAAATGAAAACAATAATGCAATCTACCTCACACAACTAAAATGAAGATTGCATGAGAATAATGAGCATAAATATACTTAAGACAATATTAGCCACACAGCAGGTGGTGAAAAAATGGTGACTCTTATAATTAATTATAATGACTTGGCAATGATGGAGAAATTGTTAAACTTTTAAAATGTATTTTAAAAGAACTGGCAAGATGGTGATGACAGTAGGTCTGAATAAAGTTTAAAGAAAGAATAAAATTAACCCCTCCAGCCACTGTGCAAGAACATTTTTGCTACTTAGGATGATGTATGAAAGATTTGGAAGCATCTTGGGAGCTAACTGTTTAGCATACAGACCTAAATAGTCATAGATTTACAAATCTAACATATTTAAGAAATTCTATGGAATCAAACTGTTGTTTATGTCTCCAAAATGTTGAATATTCTCTCTCCATTTATTGAGTGGTTCATCATCTCTCCACATGTCTATTTACTTGTGAACAAAATACCTAACACAATGCCCATCCACACCAAGTTAGGTGCATTGTTTTTGTCATGTGAAAATTATCTTCCTAACTCACTATCAGCATGATGTGTCCACTGAGATATATTTTCCAATAATACTAGTGGATTGTATGTGTAAACTCCAGCATTTTCCCAGAGTCCTTTCGAGACCAGAAGATTATTAAGAGGTTCTATCGGTGCCACTTGGATACAGATAAAAAATAAGCCAACTGTCTCCCAGGCTGCAAGAATTCAGGAGTTGCCTCATTAATGCCTTGCTCTAACCAACCTTCTCAGAATGATTTCCTCTGGGATGGATTTCTGGTTAGCGTTGAAGAGGATCTGTTTACTCAGTCACCTGAGAAATATGTGTTTATGAATTAGTGTGACTGGAGAAAATGATGGAAAGAAGTGGAAGCTTCTTTTTAAACTAGGAGACCATGCGGGGCGACAGGTTTGGCCGGAGTCCTGAATGAAGCATTGATCATTGGTTAGCGGCACTACCACTTACCTGCTGTTTGAACTTGAGTAAGTTATTCACAGGCATCTTCCCTTTTCTCACAAAATAAACAATACTGTTAGCCTGGAATCTTTCTAAATTCCCATTCTATTAATCTTACCTAAGTAAGGGAAAATTGAAACTGAAGGTTTTTATTTCTTATTAAGAGATGCCACTTTCAAAGGCTGAGATGATAGCTACCTATGCAGCCATAAAAGATTATGATAAAATTAAATTCCACAAACCAGTAGAAATAAAACCAGAATCAATTCATTTTAAGAATAATTCTCAAGCGTACCTGCAGTTAAATGAATTACCCACACAAATATTGTCAACTATTTTTATAAAGGCAATTTGAAGGGTAGTCTGTAAATAGTGCTGCAACTACTGAACATCTGCATGCAAAAATAAATAAAACTAGATGCAAACCTTATGCATCCCATAAAAATCAGCTTATAATAGGAGGTAAGTATAGGAGGTAGAACATACTTCCTTATTCTTCACAAATGGGTTACAAAGAGCCACTTCTTTCCACAGAGTACAATCTGGAAAAGGGGAAAAAAGAAAACTTTATGGTGGAGAAACCTAACAAATACTGTCTCAACGAAGTGATCAAGATAATATTAACAGCTATAAGTCACGCTGATCACATATGCTCCTGATACAATTGTTGAGAATTGTGCTTTACCTCATAGCAAACACCCTCTTCCAACAACACAAGAGAAGCCTCT
Source organism: Antilocapra americana (assembly GCA_007570785.1). Lineage (NCBI taxonomy): Eukaryota > Metazoa > Chordata > Mammalia > Artiodactyla > Antilocapridae > Antilocapra > Antilocapra americana. The sequence goes on along the minus strand of ML663611.1, from coordinate 147,069 downwards.
ACACATGGACATCACCAGATGGTCAATAGTGAAATCAGACAGATTATATTCTTTGCAGCCAAAGATGGAGAAGCTCTATACAGTCAGTCAAAATAAGACCGGGAGCTGACTGTGGCTCAGATCATGAACTCCTTATTGCCAAATTCAGACTGAAATTGAAGAAAGCAGGGAAAACCATTAGACCATTCAGGTATGACCTAAATCAAATCCCTTATGATTATATAGTGGAAGTGACAAATAGATTGAAGGGATTAGATCTGATAGAGCGCCTGAAGAACTATAGACGGAGGCTCCTGTCATTGTATAGGAGACAAGGATCAAGACCATCCCTAAGGAAAAAAAAAATGGCAAAAAGCAAAATGGCTGTCTGAGGAGGCCTTACAAATAGCTGTGAAAGGAAGAGAAGCGAAAAGCAAAGGAGGAAACGAAAGATATTACCATTTGAATGCAGAGTTCCAAAGAATAGTGAGGAGAGATAAGAAAGCCTTCCTCAGCACTCAGTACAAAGAAATAGAGGAAAACAATAGAATGAGAAAGACTAGAGATCTTTTTAAGAAAATTAGAGATACAGAGGGAATATTTCATGCAAACATGGGATTGATAAAGGACAGAAATGGTATGGACCTAACAGAAGCAGAGGATATTTAAGAAGAGGTGGCAAGAATACACAGAACTGTACAAAAAAGATCTTCATGACCCAGATAATCATGGTGGTATGACAACTCACCTAGAGCCAGACATCCTGGAATGTGATATCAAGTGGGCCTTAGGAATCATCACTACGAACAAAGCTAGTGGAGGTGACGGAATTCCAGTTGAGCTATTTCAAGTCCTAAAAGATGATGCTGTGAAAGTGTTGGACTCAATAGACCAGCAAATTTGGAAAACTCAGCAGTGGCCACAGGACTGGAAAAGGTAAGTTTTCATTGCAATCCCAAAGAAAGACAATGCCAAAGCATACTCAAACTATCGCACAATTGCACTCTTCTCACACACTAGCAAAGTAATGCTCAAAATTCTCCAAGGCAGGCTTCAACAGTACATGAACCATGAACTTCCAGCTCTTCAAGCTGGTTTTGGACAGAGGAACCAGAGATCAAATTGCCAACATCTGCTCTATTATCAAAAAAGTAAGAGAATTCCAGAAGAACATCTATTTTTGCTTTATTGACGGTGCCTTTGACTGGGTGGATCACAACAAACTGTGGAAAATTCCTAAACAGATAGGAATACCAGACCACCTGATCTGCCTCTTGAAAAATCTGTATGCAGGTCAGGAAGCAACAGCTAGAACTGGACATGGAACAACAGACTGGTTCCAAATAGGAAAAGGAGTATATCAAGTCTGTATATTGTCACCCTGCTTATTTAACTTCTATGCAGAGTACATCATGAGAAATGCTGGGCTGGATGAGGCACAAGGTGGAATCAAGATTGCCAGGAGAAATATCAATAACTTCAGATATCCAGATGATACCACCCTTATGGCAGAAAGTGAAGAGGAACTAAAGAGCCTCTTGGTGAAAGTAAAAGAGGAGAGTGAAAAAGTTGGCTTAAAGTTCAACATTCAGAAAACTAAGATCATGGCATCTGGTCCCATCACTTTATGGGAAATACATGGGGAAACAATAGAAACAGTAACAGACTATTTTGGGGGGCTCCAAAATCACTGCAGATGGTGACTGCAGCCATGAAATTAAAAGACGATTGCTTCTTGGAAGAAAAGTTATGACCAACCTAGGCAGCATATGAAAAATCAGAGACATTACTTTGCCAACAAAGGTCCATCTAGTCAAGGATATAATATCACAAACAGTGTAATTTTATTAGTCACTTCATGCTTTTCCCTTTCTCCCATTTGTGATGATCTTATGTGTATTTATAGGGATCATTTCAACTTTGTCCTAGAAAAAGATATAAGGCTACTATACATATATTATTTAGTTATTTTTAAAATAAGATCTGACAATGTGACCGGTACTAAAATGAGAGAGAGGAAGAATGAACACAAACCCAAGTTTATTCAGATGGGTTTAATTCAGAGAGGAGTTTGGGAGTTACCTTGAGTTAAGGTAGCCTCAGGAATGGATGAAAGGGCACTGCTGAAGGCGGGAAAGAAAGCCTTATTTTTTCAAGACTCCATTTGCTCCAAAAATAATTGAAATATTAATCAAAATAAATATGAAAGGCCAAGATGCAAAATGCAAGATGACCTAGGCCACAAAGAGGGGCAAAACACGGAGAAGATGAGCACAGGGACCCCCCCGATGGAGACACAGACTGAAGAGCTCCCCTTACTATTGGACACTGCACGTCCCTTCCTGCCTTTCCAGAGGTTATAGCTCCTCGACCAGAAGTTAACCAGATCACGTTTCCCAGCCATGTTACTTAATGCCATTTGTGAAACTGAAACACTTGTACATGCTAAGAAATAGGAAGCAAAACCCATAGAACTTGTGAAGTGAAACTTGCAACTTAAAAGACATTGCTTTTTCCCCAAGGGTCACTTTAGGCTAGTCCGTAGTTCTTGGGAAGCACGTTCACTCTCTCGCCTCTGCTGTTGGGAGCAAGTTGGCAAAGCATCAGCCCAGGAAATAATAATCCCAGTGTTCATGGAAACCATCAGAACTAGTAACAAGAACTGTAAGTTGAAGAATGTTTGAGCTTAAGGGAAGATGTGTTATGGAGGTATTGGATTCTAGAAAATCTTCAAAACAGTGCAGTATTTCTGATACATTCCACCCTCTGCTATTATTGAAATAGCTAAAATACGCTTTTATAAAAAAGGTTTGGCTTTGATTTTGATAAGCATTTTCACCCATTGAAATCATAAGTAGCCTGTTTAGGGTGGCTCATCTCACAATCACAGTGAGTCTATTTTCTGGAGAGTTCCTTACAATTTCAATACTCCCACCTGGGACCAGAAAGAGTTAAGGTTAGTTAGGGTGGCAATGTGTTCCCCAGAACACATCTGGGGGTGCCCAGTCCTCTGGTCACAATGGGGGACCCTGGACCCAAGGGTAAGGGCAAACTGGGGATGCCCCATTTATGGGTGCAAAACATTACAAGGAAAGGAGGTACAAGGGAACAACACAGGCGTGAGAATAGCGCCCTCCTGGGGGTGATGTCAGAACCGAGTTGCTACAGAACAGAGCCTGAAACCTGGTAAATACCTAATATTAGTAGTTGCTTTTATTGTCATTAGTTTAGGAAGATACGTGGTAGATACCCATGGAAATAAAAGACGATCCCAAACTCCACTTTTGAAGGGGACTGCAGTTTTCGAGGGCAGGTCGGATAAGTAAAGTGAAATACAAAAGGCAGACTCCCTCTCCCAGCACAGCAGTTTCACATGAGAAAATAAGAGACTGAGACTATGAATGGAATGAAATTTAATGAATGTGGAGAGAAGCTCTCATCAGAGGCAAGCCTGAGCTTACATCTCATTATACATCATAAATTCCCACAGGAGAAAGGACCCAGGTAAGATTATACATATGGTAAAATCTTCTGTTATAATTCAGAGATTCTTTACATGGAATAAAACCTCCAGGTGTAATGAATGTGAGAACACTTCAGTCTTTGTTCCCCTTATCCTGCCTCACACAACCCATACTCTATGCATCTCCAGCGCCTTGCTGGGCAGAAACCTCATGAGCATAATGAATGTATGACCCTTCAGACTCTCCTAGACATAAGAGAGCTCACACTGCAAGTATTCAGAGTCCAACTTTGCATCTCTCTCCTCCCTGACCACTCAGATCCTCATTAGCTGTGTGCCCACATAGTTTTGGCTCTTGATTATATCTGAGTTAGGACAAAGAGTCTGCTCTTGATCCAATCCTTTTAGGACTAACTTCTAATGGCTCACTTGGGCTTATAGACCATTGTCAGAATGGTCCAAAATATCTCTCTGTGCAATTTTTAAGCTCTAAGCAGGAAGCTGAAGGACATCAGGCAGAAGATGTGTTTGTGTCTTTCCTTCCAGGAAAAGACTGTGACTTTGCAAGATAAAGGAGCATGTGAGAAGTGACCAGTCAGATCTCTTTATGGGTAGGGATTAGTTCAGATGTCTGGGACAGTGGTCTCCTGCAGAGGCCAGAGCATTTTTACATGGGCTGGAAGAAATACATTGGATAGGAGAGTGCCAATGTGAAATCTGAAGTTTTCAGGAAAGGAAAAATGCCCAGATAAACCATATTAATACAGAGAATGTCAGGTAGAACATGAGAACAATGACATCAGAGAAGACTAATAAGCTTTGGCAGAAAATAAGAAATTGAATGGGAACAATACTATTATCTCACATATGCATATATAAATTAACAAAGTATAAGTCATGAATCAAGTTAACTTGAAATTTTAGCCAAAGGAAAGGAATGCTATAGAACAGTCTTTTGGACTCTATGGGAGAAGGCATGGGTGGGATGATATGGAAGGCATTTATCATATGTGAAATGAATCGCCAGCCCAGGATTGATGCATGATACAGGGTGCTCAGGGCTGGTGCACCGGGATGACCCAGAGGGATGGAATCGGGAGAGAGGAGGAGGTGGGTGGGGGGGTTCTGGAAGGGAAACACATATATACCTATGGCAGATTCATGTCAATGTATGGCAAAACCAACACGATAATGTAAAGAAAAGAAAAAAAGAAAAAGAAGATATGGTGAAAAGGGAGGAACAGGTAGAATTAGTAATGGAAGGGTATATCTTGTCTAATACAGACACTAGCTAACATTTATGGAGCACTTACTATATGTCACATATGACCCTGTCATATATATTCAAGGTATTCTACAGGTATTATTGTTACCAAAGTGCAAGTTCATGTAACCAATGCACAGTGAGACCAAACAATAGCAAAACATTGGCATTTGGAACAGAGGAGGGTTTACTGCAGGCCCACGCAAGGAGATGGGTGGCTCACGCTCTAAAAATCCCGCACTTCTGAAAGCTTTCAGCAAAGCCCTTTTCTAGGAAAGGTGGGGGAGGGGTGTGGTTATCTGTGGAAACTTCTTGTCAGATTCTTTGTTCCAGAGGTCAAGCCATGGGCAGCTAACCAAATTCCTATCAATGTCCAGCAAACAAATGTTATTCTCTATTCTGACAATAAAGAGCCAGATCCCGAGGCACAACTGTCCCACTCTGAGGCCCAGGTCCTGGCTAAGAGGAGGCAGGTCTCAGCTGGCAGCTCCCTCGGGGCCAGGCCCCTAGACCCTGCCCAGCGGTCATCGCTGAGGCAGCCAGGAAGCCAGGACCCAGCTGGCCCGCAGGCTCCTCAGGACGCCCACATGGCGGAGGTCAGGTCTGGCTCGCTGCAGTCAGAGCACAGGGGCCGGGATGGGCAGAGGTCAGGTCCGGGTCACTGCAGTCAGGGCACAGGGGCCGGGATGGGGGAGACGGTCACTGCTGCCTGAAGGCCTGGGCCCGACCGATGGGCAGCCTTGGCAAGGGCTCTGGAGCCCCACAGGACACAGCCCCAGCCTGTTCCCCCAGCCTGCGGCAGAGTGAGCTGGAGGCGGAGAAGGCCGGGATTCACCACTTGTCTCTCCCTTCACCTGACAGCCACCACTCTGATGGCCACTGGCTGAATGACCCTCTGACGCCTGCTCACTGGCGGTTATCTGGGGGGAGGCTCACTGTGGCACTGACCGATGACAGAGCAGCATCGCTAGGTCTCGCTCACTGACAGGCGCTCGCGGGTGGGCCCTTGGCAGCGCCGCTCAGGGGCTGGGGAGGACCACTAACGGCCCGGTGACTGCGGCCCGCTAAGGGCATGCGGGGTAGTGACAACGTGCTAAGGGCTCCGCTCTGCCCTGCGCTACCACATTATTACCTGTATTTTGCAGACGGTAGACCGAGGCACAGAGAGGCGATACAAAGAGGATTTAAACGCCACAGTCTGGAATCAGTGTCTAAGTCCTTAAGCACTTTTTCTCTAAGATTAGAGCGACCGATGTGGGCTGAGAGAAATGCATAAACTAACAGAGTGGAATCAGTTGGAAGTGAAACGAGAGAGAGAGAAGTGAGATTCGTATAAGATTGGCATCCTGGCCAGACACCAGACAGAATAGTGCAGTTTAACTCAGAGGGAAAACGGGCACAGAGACGAATGCAGTAGAGCGATTGGCAATTTTGGCTGTGGGGAAAGCTGCTGTCCAATGCCCTCCCTTTCTCTGCTTGAGTTCTGAGAAACCAAGGCTGGCAGAGGCGGTTTCACACCAAAACTGCAAAGGATGCAGAGGAGTCACAGGAACAGGGTGGAAACTGAGCTTGGAGGCAGGCAAATGGTCCTGTTTTCAAAAAGCAGGCAGAGTGGGTGGGGGTGAAGAGTCTGCAAATTATGAAGGAAGGCTTAATGTCAACCCTCATCAGAATTCCATATTTAAAAATACAGTTTGTGTGCATTAGAAATGAAGCCATCTGAAAGCTACTGAATTATACTTATTTTGCAGGGTGAAGATAATATTCTAAATGTAGGTCAATGGTTTCCAGTTCTTTCAACTTCAGCCTTTCCTAGCTGGAATCTACCGTGCCCACCAGGTGAGACAGTATACCAGCCATCTCAGAGGCTGGGTGTGCTGGCAGTGGGAATCTGGAATCAGTGCTTCTATCACTAGCTGCATATCCAGTGAGCCTGAAGTTCTGGTTGACTGCCTAATTCTACTCATCATGGGATAAGCCTAGATCCTATGATGAGGCCTCAGGCCCTGTTGCTTTGCCTTTGCCTTCCTCTCTAATTCTAGAGGGTCCTGGAGGCTTACCCTTTGCTCTCACCCATTGGTCCAGCTTCCTTTCGTTTCAGCCTCTGATCCATTGCAAATGGGACTGATAGCCAGACGCACCATGTTATCTATTTCACACTTAGGTGTTTCTCTATAACAGACAGGAAATGGTAGAGTTGCTCCCCGCGTGCAATTTCAGTGTTAGTAAATACCACCGAGCTGCCCTCCAATGTATCTGCTCAGATTCACACGCCTGTCAGAGTGCATGAGAGGACTTGATCACCCACACCCATGCCAACAGCACCACTTTTTAAGTGGAATACTATCAAACTGAAGGCCTTCCAGAGAAGAGCAAACAGAAGGATAGACTGTGGCATATTCCAAAAGAAACTTCAGATGTTTAACCTAGAAGAGAGGAATTTTAAAGCTCCCACGTGAAAGAACTCAAATTATTCTTTATCACCTTTAATGAGGGTAAAGTTCTGCTTCCCCAGACACATCTACAAGGCAAGTAAGTCCACTCACACCTGGTTCTAAATTCCATAGAGTGACTAGTTCCTAAAGATGCTAATGACTCAAATCATTTATTTATTTATTTATTTTTCAAAAGAGGACTCTGTTTATTAAAGGAACTCCACTTATGTATTTGTAGCAATCAAACAAGGCTCTATGGAATTAAGAAACCAAGTAAGTCACTTAAACCTGTACAGGTGTTTATAGAGACACTCCAACATAACAGCCAAAACACAGTTAAAAAATGTTCAATAAACCCAGCAACCACACAAGTTTCTATTAGAAGGAAAGACAAATCAAAACTTTTCAGTAGATGAAAATTCTTAAAAGCATAAAAAGTAAAAACAGCTATAAAAGAGAAAATTATACCATACTTCAATATTAATTATATATTATCAAACAATTGCAGATATGAGAAAACATTTCACATTGGAGATTAAATACAAAGCTGAGGATACAGAAGAACTAAATGAACAGCCAGATATTCCATGAATATGAATAGGAAGACTCAATACTATCACTATGTTAATTCTTCTCAAATTTATACATTCAACACAATCCCAATCAGAAGCAGAGCAAAATACCGTATTGACAAAATAAGAGGTTTCCAAAGTTTATGTGGATTGGCAGAAGATCCAGGATAGCCAACACAGTATTGAGGGAGAAGAACAAAGTTGGAGGACTGACACATTCTGATTTCAAGACATAATATAAAGCTATTACTGTACTATTATTAGTAGTAATCAAGACAGTATATTGTTGGCAAAACAACAGACAAATAGATCAACAGGAACAGAATAGAGAGCCCAGACATAGGTACACGTAAATACATTTAACTAATCTCTGACAAAGGAGCAAAGGCAATACAGTGAAGTACAGATAGTCTTTTAAATAAATAATGCTGAAACTGGATATTGAATACCAAAAATGAACCTAGACACAGACAATACAACCTTCAGAAAATTAACTCCAAATGGATTACAGACCTAAATGTAAAACACAAAACTATAAAACTCTTCAGAGAGTTTTATAAATTTCCAGGAGAAAATCTAGATGACTATGGATGCTGTATCTAAAAAGCCATGGTCAAATGCAAGTCACAATCTATAAAAGAAAAAACTGAGAAGCTAGACTTAACTAAAATTAAAAAACTTCTGCTCTGCAAAAGACAATGTCAAGAGAATGAGAAGACAAGTCATAGACTATAAGAAAATATCTGCAAAAGATATATCTAATAAAGGACTGTTATCCAAAATATACAAATAATTCTTGAAACTCAACATTAAGAACATAAACAACCTGATTAAAAAATGGGCAAAAGACCTAAACAGACATCACAGTAAACAAGGTATATAAATTTCAAATAACCTTAAGAAAAGATTCTCCATGTCATACATCATTGGAGAAATAAATATAAATTAAAATAGCAATGAGATACTACAATACATTATTAGAATGACCAAAATCCAGAACACTAACGCTACCAAATGCTGGTGAAGATGTGGAACAAAACTCAGTCACTGCCAGTGGGAATGCAAAATGGTAGTCACTCTGGAAGACAGTTGGTAGCTTCTTACAAAACTAAATATATTCTTCCCATATAATCCAGCAATCAAGTTTTGTGGTATTTACCAAAAAGGAACACTTATTTCCACACAACACCCTGCACATGGCTGTTTATAGCATTTATTCATAAACGCCAAAATATGCAAGCAAACAAGATATCCTTCGGTTGTTGAGGTTCAGTTCCTAAGTCATGTTATGACAGCAATCCAATGGACTATATAACATGCCAGACTCCTCTGCCCTCCACCATCTCGCAGAGTTTGTTCAAATTCATGTCCACTGAGTCAGTGATGCTATCTAACCATCTCATCTTCTATCACCCCCTTCTCCCTTTGCCTTCAATCTTTCCCAGCATCAGGGTCTTTTCCAATGAGGTGGCTCTTTGCATCGGGTGGTCAAAGTATTGGAGCTTCAGCAACAGTCCTTCCAATGAATATTCAGGGTTAATTTTCTTTAGGATTCCCTGGTTTGATTGCCCTGCAATATAAGGGACTCAAGAATCTTCTCCAACACCATAATTTGAAAGCAACCATTCTTTAGTGCTCAGCCTTCTTTATGGAGCAACTCTTGTATCCGTGTATGACTACCGGAAAAACCATAGCTTTCTCTATCCAACCTTTGTCAGCCAAGTGATGTCTCTGCTTTTTAATACACTGTCTAGGTTGGTCATAGCTTTTCTTCCAAGGAATAAGCGTCTTTTAATTTCGTGGCTGCAGTCACTGTCTGTAGTGACCTTAGTTTTTTGAATGCTGAGTTTTAAGCCAGCTTTTTCACTCTCCTTCTTTACCCTCATTAAGAGACTCTTTAGTTCCTCTTCACTTTCTGCCATTAGAGTGGTACCATTTGTATGTCTGAGGTTGCTGATACTTCTCCTAGCAATCTTGATTCCAGCTTGTTGATTCTTTAAGCCCATACATTAGTACATCACATAATGTACTCTGCAGAGGAGTTAAATAAACAGAATGACAACTACGGCCTTCTGGTACTCCTTTTCCAATTTTAAACCAGTCTGTTGTTCCATGTCCAGTTCTAACTTTGCTTCTTGACCTGCATACAGGTTTCTCAGGAGATAGGTAAGGTGGTCTGGTATTCTATTTAAGAATTTTCCATAGTTTGCTGTGATCCACTCAAGGGCTTTAGTGTACTCAATGAAGTAGAAGTAGATATTTTTCTGGAACTCCCTTGTTTTCTTCATGATCACCAAATGTTGGCAAATGATTTCTGGTTCCTCTGTCTCTTCAATATCCTTCAGTAGCTGAATGGATAACAAACTGTGGTTCACCTACAACACCATTCAATACGACCTTCGCCCTCACAAGTTTTTGCCCAATGATTATCTGCCAAATTTTTCATTGCAACAGCATATTCACAAAGAGTTTCCTCATCCTCACCATGTTCTCTCCAGATCTTATCAAAATCTCCCACTTCCCGGTACTTCTTGCGGAGCCGCCGGAGGACGCGCTTTACCACCCCGGACAGCTTCTCCTGCTCCAGCTTCCGCTCCTGCTCCCTAGGCGGCGGAGTGCTCGCGGGTCCGGCCCCGTGCCCGCGAGCAGCGCTTCGGCCGCCGGCCCCGGCTCCGTACCGCCGCCGCCGCCGCCGCCCCTCGGGCCCCCGCAGACGCCCGCCTGACGGAGGAGGTGGGGAAGGAGGAGGCAGCAGCGGAGGCAGCAGCGGGAGGAGGCCTCAAATCATTTATTTAAATATTGTATTTTATTTAAATAATGACTTTGTATAATGACCACAGGGAAAAATATCAATGGAATACCCTATCTTTTTTGGTATCATGTTTGTTAAGGAGCTGACTCCATCTTATAAGGTAATTGTAACAATGTAATAACATCTCATTTTTTATTTGCACCCTGATATTAAGATGACATGTGCTAGAGAAAAGCCATCCAATTAACCTGTGAAAATTTGTTCAATGTTACAAATAATTTTTAAACTACAAGAGCTTGCTTTCAATCTATTAGATTGGAAAAGATATAAAAGACTGACAGAAAATTTTTGCAAGGGTGTAAGGAAATTAACACTTTGGTATACTACTGAGTAGAATATAAGTGGATATAACCCTTCTGAAAATAAATCATTAAATTTATGACAATTATAAAATGTGCAAATGCTTTAACTCAACAATTCTATTTCTAGGAATTCATCCTAAGAAAATAACTATGGATATGCCCAATGACTGAGTTAACATGGACATCCAAAGTCATTCATTTAAACTACTGAATAATTGAAAACAATCTAAAGATATATCTATGCAAGACTTGTTATGTAAATTCTGTATTAGGTATAATGGAATTCCTTGGACTGCAAGGAGATCAAACCAGTCAATCTTAAAGGAAATCAGTCCTGAATATTCATTGCAAGGACTGATGCTGAAGCTGAAACTCCAATACTTTGGCCACCTGATGTGAAGAACTAACTCATTGGAAAAGACCCTGATGCTGGGAAAGATTGACAGAGGATGAGATGGATGGATGGCATCACCAACTCGATGGCCATGAGTTTGAGCAAGGTCCAGGAGTTGGTGATGGACAGGGAAGCCTGGCATGCTGCATTGCATAGAGTCGCAAAGAGTCAGACACGACTCTTAATAATGGAATACATGTGGCCTTTAAAATGTTGAAGTAGATCTATGTGCTGGATTATTTCCCATTTGACCCACCAGATCTACAGCCTTGTCTCTGACTTCTGGCTGGGTTTGGTCGCTGGGAGGAACTGGTAGAAAATGAACAGCTGGGCAGGTTGTGCAATCTGAGTATTCCATTCCTGTTTCCTCCTTGCTGACTCACCCTGGGTAGTGGTGGTCCTCTTCCAAAGCCCTTGGCCTCTGTCAGGAGACCCCCTCCTGCCACTACCCTCCTGGGTCCTAGTAACCACACTTCTCCTTACCCTTTAGACCTACGGTGGTAATAGCTCCAGTTTACCACTATCACTATGCTTGGGGTAGGGGCTTCATCAGCCTTTATTTTTTCCCCCAACCCTACCCTATAATACAGGTTTAGCTTCTGCCATCTACTACTGACAGTTCAAAGACAACGGAGTAAAGAAATGCAGAGAATTTCATCTTAACTAGTCCAAAATTGTATATCAAAACATATGTTGCTACTTATGGGACACAACAAAATTTAGATTCATTCAGAATTTAAAATGCACAAAAATTTGCATCTTTTTATACTAACTATTGTACCTTGTTTTAGAGTGCTACTTAAAAAGGAAAGTATCAAGCTGAGAGTTGAAGAAGGAAAAGTCATGTTACAAAGCTCTTTTATAATCAAATGGGAACATGTTCTGGCATGTCATGGTGATAATAAGGACCCACTGACAAGCATGGATTTAAATAAAGCAGTAAGAACCCCACCAAGGGGAGAAAGGTCAGGTATCTGAATAGGCACATGATCACCTCCTCCAATATACATTTAAAATAAAAATATACAAGGTGTGCTAAGTTGCTTCAGTCATGTCTAACTCTGTGCAACCCTATCTGTAGATCTTCAGGCTCCTCTGTCCATGGGATTCTCCAGGCAAGAATACTGGAGTGGGTTGCCAGGCCCTCCTCCAGGGGATCTTCCTGACCCTGGGATCAAACCTATGTCTCTTATGTCTCCTGCATTGGCAGGTGAGTTTAAAATTAAAGCCTGAATTTTAAAACTTCAGGAAGATTTTTGAATGAGAATAACTTTTTCTCAATATCAAGATATATTTCATACATATTATGTTTCAAGGTTTTTTTCCTAAATATATAAGATCTTATCAAGGTTTGCTTTTAAACATTAATAATTTAGATTGCATCTGGGATAGAAACAATTTCTAAGCAGCATTGGATTTTATTTTCATAAGTAGTATGGGTTTCCTTTAGCAACAAGACAGACGTTACCTTCTAAATCTGTTTTATAAAATGTAGACCAAGGCCCAGAAGTAGGTCCTGAAATCAATTTAGTGGATGGAGTGGAAGGGGGCAAGCAGTATTTTTTTATGACATAAAATAGACTATAAAAATATTGAAATGTATTTCATAAAAGTATACTAGATAATGAAATACATTTAAATTTTCATGTACATGTCTGTGTATTGGATAATAAGACAAAATGCATTTTTTACTATGAATCTTGGTCAAAATTGTTTGAAAGTGTCTATTTTGGTTTAAGATAACCTCTGACAATAATTTTACTGCTTTCAACCAAGGCTGTATAGTAAGGTTATTAAAAGCAGCAGACAGAAGGAAAGGTGAAGATCAAAGCAGAACAAATTCATAGCAAGTATGTTAGAATATAGAACATTTTAGTGTTATTTTCCTAAGAAGAATCTTCACATGGATAAAAGCCATGTTATTTGATTGCCACGACTATAACTTTTGAAGTAGAGTGAACCAGATGAATAATTATATTGGATAATTAGTAACTTATCTTTTCTGATAGTTCTCCATGACAGGCTATTTATTCAGTTATTTTCAAGAAATATCTGGCATGATTACAAATAACATGGTTCAAATTAAAAAGTAAGTGAATAAAAATTGTCAGAATATTGTTATATAAGAAAAGTAAATAAAACAATATACAGGATAGGTTCCAATTTATGGTTCAAAAAATAATATGCAAATAGCCAACAGGTGTGTGGAAATGTATGCAACATCACTAATTATCTCACGTGATCAGCTACTCAGTCGCAGCTACTCAGTCGTGTTGACTCTTTGCAACCCCATGGACTGTATTCCACCAGGCTCTTCTGTCCATGGAATTTTCCAGGCAAGAATACTGGAGTGGGTTGCCATGTCCTTCTCTAGGGGATCTTCCCGACCCACGGGTGGAACCCACATCACTGCATTGGCAGGCAGATTACAAACTTACCATTGTGCTACCTGGGAAGCCCATCACTAATTATCAAGGAAATGCAAACTAAACCCATTCGATATCACTTCACATCTACTATCACAGCTATGTTTTTTCTTTACTCTTTTGCCCATGCTGAGAGTGGGATCTTAGTCACTGACCAGGGATCAAAGCTGTGCTTCCTGCAGTGGAAGCCCAGAATCTCAACTACTGGATTGCCAGGGAAGCTCCTAGGATGACTGTTATCAAAATACAAAAGATAACAAGTATGGGAGAGGGAAAAAAAGGAATGCTGGCAATGTTAACTGGTATAGCCACTAGAGAAAACAGTATGGTGGGATGATTCCTCAAAATTTAAAAATAGAACTACCATATGACCCAGCAATTCCACTCCTGGGTATATATCCAAAAAACCAAACCAAAACAAAAACCCCACTAATTTAAAAAGATACATGCACCCCAATGTTCACAGAAGCATTATTTACAATTACCAGGATACAGAAGCAACCTAAATGTCCCCACCAATAGAGGAATGGATAAAGAAGATGTGGTGTGTACATATACATATATGAAATGGAATACTATTCAGTGGTAAAAAAAAAAGTTATGGAATTGTGTCATTTGCTGCAACATGGATGGTTTTGGAGGAGATATGCTAAGTGAAGTAAGTCAGAGAAAGACAAATACCATATGCTATCACTAATATGTGGAACCTAGAAAATACAACAAACTATAAATATAACAGATATAGAGAGCAAAAAATGGTTACCAAGCAGCAGGGGGCAGGGAACAATGTAAGGGTGGAGGAGTGGCAAGTAAAAACTATAAGCTAAGCTCAAGGAGGTATCACACAGCATGAGGAATATAGCCAATATTTTGTAATAACTGTAAATGGAGTACAACATTTAAAAACTGTGTAAAATTTTCTGTAAACAAATAAATAAAGAATAACAGCCTTATACTAATACTAAGTCATTTTAAGTCTGAGCACAAAAACTTGTTTTTTATTATGTTTTGTTTGGCCAGCATGATATTTTACGAACTTCTGCATGAGCACATCTAAAAAGAGCAGGTACCAAGCCCCCAGCTATAGTGCTGACCCCTCACCTCATGCGGATGGGCATGCCCATGTATGCGTGTGTATACAGTCACACACACACACCTCTACAGACACACACACACACCTATAAACACACCCAGTCATGGAAACTGTACCTAATCACAATCACACAACTGGACATATAATCCACAAACACAACCATACAAACACACACAACTACAAATACACAACTATCAACACACACAGCCATATAAACACACATAACTACAGTACAATGCACAAACGACAACCATACACACACACAACTAAACCATACACAAAAAGACACAGCTACAAATACACACAACTACAAACAACTACAAAAACACATAACCATAAACACACACAGCCAAACACACAAAACTGAACATTCAATCAACAAACACATTCAGTCACACATACACATACAGGTACAACTGCATGCACACACACACACATACGTACATATGTATATCACACAGACACACATACTTTTGTCTTTATGCTCCCTACCTGACTTCTGAAGGAATTTGAGTGTATGTCCCTTTGTTAGAATTTCAACCAAACAGAAGGGACATCAGACAACTGTTAAGAAACTACAAAGCAGCTGAAGAAAATCTATGATCCACACAATATTAGTAAATTTAGGAGATAATGTCATGCAGAGTTGTAGAAAGGGGAATACTGGAATTATTAAATTAACACAAACATATATGTACCAGGGATATGTAAAATTCCTATTTTTATTTGTTCGTCTTCAAAGATTGTGCCTTTTTTGATATTGTTTCAGACCAAAAGCTGGCAGGATAATGATATGGTCATGATCAGTAACTCACATTTGTGAGCGCAGTTGTAACCTTCCAAGTATTTTCGCGTCTGGGGACAAGGCTCTAGGACAGAAATGAAAGCAATTAAAATAATGTATAAAGCTGCCAAAAACTGAAATGGCCATATAATCAAAAAAACATATTTTAAAACTCGTATTGAAACATCAAAAGAAAACACTTTAAAAAGGAAATCTCATTATATTGCCCTCCTTACATTCCCAGACCTCTCCATATTCTCTAATTTCAAAGAATTTCACTGCTTAATCTTCCTTCTCCTGGGATATTGTTGAGGAATAAATACATTTTCCAGAAGCCTCAGGACATAGTGAGTCCCCTCAAGTTGTCCTGAATCTTTATCATGTTTACTATGCATGGTTTGAAACTCAGTAAATAGTATGACTAAGAAAACCATTTTCACTATTACAATGTGATTTCAGGTGATTCTTAGAAACATTTATCATGGTTTAATGAATAATTACAAGTGTTCCGATAAAAAGTCTATACATACTTCATGCGCCACATAAAAATTAGCACTGTGATGATCTAATGTGAGCAAAAATTCATATCCAGTTAGCATCTATGTTGATTAGAAATTCATCTTTTCTAAATCTCAGAAGAATTCAGAAACACCAATACATTAATAGTATGTGGGAGGAATAAGTATGTTGAGTAGTTTAGGCATTTGTTACCTAAGAAATTTGAGGTAAACAGACTCTGTCCACATGAAGTCATGCACACATAGGTGACCACGAGGAGCACCCCCCCGTACCTACCCGGTATGCCCTCTGTAGACACCTGCCGTTCTTAGCACAGGCTTCCATCACAGCGGTGGGCTCATGGTACAGGGCCCTGCTGGAGAGGAAGCCACCATGGCCACACTTCAAGCCGTAGGAAAAAGAAGGGCAGAAAGGGCCGCAGGGTCTGCCCAAGCACTTTCTCCTTTTAAGGAGAGAATACTGTCCAGCAACGGGAGCCTTTAATTCATTGGCAAGGGAGTCTCAAATGTACAACTCTGGATAAAATCAGGTTCGTCGAGGCCCAAGAGACATGAATGTTACAAAGCCTTACCAGTTTGTCCTAATACATCCTAAACCCTAAAGAATTATGGCTAAAGAAATATCTTCTTGGAGAATTTTCTCAGTCACTCTCCCGAAAACATAATCAATAAAGACATTTATCACTTGTCTCCCAGCAACCATTTTGCCTTTTCTCAACATCATCTCTGGTCTTCATTTGGGTACCCAGCCCCATCCCACTCTTAGTGCATGTGGTCCAGGCCCATCCCTAGTGATAGGGATGGAACATATTACCAAGGTTTAGGCCAGATCAGCCCATAGCTGGCCAAGTGACTGGTTCATCAGGTGAGTACACGATCTGAGCTAGTCCAATCAGACTGAGTCTTAAAACTTTTATTACTGCTTCCCTGGTGGCTCAGATGGTAAAGCGTTTGCCTGCAATGCAGGAGACCCGGGTTCGATCCCTGGGTTGGAAGATCCCCTGGAGAAGGAAATGGCAGCCCATTCCAGTACTCTTGCCTGGAAAATCCTATGGATGGCAGAGCCTGGTAGGCTACCGTCCATGGGGTCACAAAGAGTCAGACACGACTGAGCAACTTCACTTTCACTTTCAAACCCAATAAAAGTAGGGACTTCCTTTCTTATCTTATTTCCAGGGCTCCCGCAGCATCGAAAGCAGTGCTACCGAGTAGATACTTAATATGTATGTTTTGTTGTTGTTCAATCATTTAGTCATGTCCAACTCTTTGCAACCCATGGACTGCAGCACACCGGGCTTCCTTGTCCTTCACTATGTCCTGGAATTAATTACCTGAATGGTAGATATCTGAAAATACTTACCTGAATAGTAAATATCTGAAAATAGAGCTAAAAGTTGAAGGAAAAATTGGATTTTAATGACATTGTTTGAATATCTGTACCTCAGTGAAATCTACCCTGAGGTAGTAACCCTCAGTTACTAAGACAATAAATTTTCTTTGTTTATACCAGTTTGAGTTTGGATTTCTCTCACTAGCAACCAAAAGGCAATAGGAAAATAAGAAGGACCAGTAGTCTAATCCAGTAAGGGCTTGATGATCCATTAATGTCAATCATTTATATTTGGTAAGACAGATAAAAACAGGAAGGCAATTTAATGAGTAAAACTTTGGAGCATGAAGAGATGAGGATTCATCTTCTACTGACATACTTTGCTTTTTAAAAAATCAGTGAGTCTTTCCAATAAATTGTGCTAGACATCTACATGCAAAAAAAAAAAAAAGAATCTAGACACAGATCTTATTCCTTTCACAAAAATCACCTCAAAATGGATCATAGGCCTAAACGTAAACTGCAAAATTATAAAGGTCCTAGATGGTAACATGGGAGAAAATGAAAATCTATATACAACACCAAAATCATAACGCATAAAAGAAAAAGTTGATACAATAGACTGTTTCAAAATTTAAAAATCTGCTCTTCAAAAAGCACAGTTAAGAGAACAAAAGGACAAGCCACAAACTGGGAGAAAATATTTACAATGACATATCGGCAAATAAAGATCTGATATCCAAAATACATAAAAAATCCTTAAAACAACAGTAAGAAAACAACCCAACTTAAAAATGAGCAAAAGATCTAAACAGACACCCCCACAAAACACCTTATCTCATCTATAAATCCTCTTTGGCAGTTTCTTACAAAATTAAATATATTCTTACCATACGATCTGCAACTGTGCTTCTTTCAACCCAAATGGATTGAACACTATGTCCACATGAAAACCTGCATACAGAAGTTTGTTTCAGGTTTCATTATTTACTTTTATATTATTATTATTATTTCTTTAATAATTATTCATTATTACCCAAAAGTGAAAGTAGACATCATTCAATAGGTAAGTGGATAAACAATTTGTGGTACACTCAGATAATGGAATATTATTCAAAACAAATAAATAAAAATTAATAAAACATTTAAATAATCAATAAGAATAAAAATTTACAGCAATATTCCCTCATTTATATATCTTTCAAATTTCTATAACAAAAATTTACACAATGTACATGTCTAGAGATGCCACATCTAGGATTTTATTCTTATAAATATATGGAAACATTTGTTAAAGATTTATGTCAAAGGATTATGTAGTATTTTTAGAAATAACAAATGCCTGGGAACAATTAAATACCCATTACAAAAGAAATAGATAAGTAAACGGTGCTTCCTTTACTTCCTTTACTCATACTACATTGCATGGAATACTATAGTTAAAAAAAAGCAGCCTCATTTATAGAATGTACATAAGCTCCATGAAGGAAGGAGTCCATTGTCTTTTTTGTTTTTCACTAGTAAATCAGAGTCCACCTGCAGTGCAGGAGACCCCAGTTCGATTCCTGGGTTGGGAAGATCTCTTGGAGAAGGGAAAGGCTACCCACTCCAGTATTCTGGCCTGGAGAATTCCACAGACAGTTTAGTCTACGGGGTCACAAAGAGTCAGACAGGAATGAGAAACTTTCACTTTCAAATTCCGAATAACTTGGATCGTGCCTAACAGGTGATGAGTGCTCAATAACTATTTGCTGGATAAACAAGTAAGGAATAATTGCTACAGTTTTTTAAAGCAAGGAATAGAACAACGTGCATATAGTGTGACTTAATTTATGTAAATTTAAAAGATATAAATACATATAGATGAATATAATAAGTTTACAAAAATGTGTAAGCATCTGGTATCCAAGAAGAAGAAATGGAAACTGGTAGTTATGGAGAGGCAGAAGACTTAACCTCATTGTGTTCACATTTGTAAATAAAATTCTTTAAGAAAAGAAAAGAAAAATAAATATCAACAAAAAAATTCAATAAGGAACTAAAACATGCACCAGTAGAAAAACTGGGCAAGATATGAGTAAGCAACTCACAGAAGAAGAAAGAGAAATGCTCAATACTCAAACTGATAATAGAATTAATTCTAATAAAAATAACAAATAATTACTTTTTTACCTATCAAATTTATAAATTAAAAAGATCTTCAAAATGTAGAATTAACAAGAGTAAAGGGAACACAGATAATGGACCAGGAGAAAATATTTTCAACTTCCAGCTGATGAATGATTAATGATTGTATGTATATAAGCATATGCATTTAGTGATTTTATACACCGGGTATGATCACTGGAACGGACTTCCCAGGTGGCACAGTAAAGAAACCACCTGCAATGC
Organism: Antilocapra americana; assembly: GCA_007570785.1. Lineage (NCBI taxonomy): Eukaryota > Metazoa > Chordata > Mammalia > Artiodactyla > Antilocapridae > Antilocapra > Antilocapra americana. The sequence goes on along the minus strand of ML663611.1, from coordinate 127,306 downwards.
AGGAAATGCAGGCTCAGTTCCTGGGTCAGGAAGATCCCCTGGAGAAGGAAAGGACAACCCATTCCAGTATTCTTGCCTGGAGAATTCCATGGACAGAGGAGCCTGGTGGGCTACAAAAGGCAAAATGGTTGTCTCTTTGTCCATGGGGTTGCAGTCGAACACAACTTAGCAATGAAACAACAGTGACAACATATGGTCATTATATATATATATATCATCTTATGTATATGAACATATTATATATGTAGTCATTATATATCTCTCTATATTAAAAGATAACCTATTAGAAAAATAGGCAAATTACACGACTAGGCACTTAGATTTGAGGAAATTAAAATTACCAATAAATATAAAACAAGAGGGACAAGATCCCTCATAATCTTTCAACTCAAACCAATGAGGTTTTACTGTTTTTTGTTCACTACAACACAAAAATTTTAAAAGATCCATAATGTCAAATAGTGTAGGAACATGGATAGGTATGTACTGGCATAGTCATTTAGGATGGAGATTGTCAGTATCTACCAACTCTTGAGATTTCTAAGCCAACTTACCCAGCAATCACACTTGTATAAATACAATCTGTAGAAAACTGGCAGCAAATTTAATGTTCAAATGGCATATACTTGTTACATTGCTGAGTACTCTATACAACTTTCTGAGACATATTATCCAGTTACTATTGCTGTAACAAACTCTCCCAAACTTTGTGACTTAAGACAACCACCAAAAGTCAGACAAGGCACAGGGAGATGGCCTGGTCTCTGCTCCAGGAAGCCTGGAAGCTCCACTGGCAGGATTCACCATTTGTTGAGTTATTCGTCTGTGGGAACATTCAACTACAGCACCTACGTGGGACCTGGGCCTGGGGTTCTTCAGAAAAATAATGAGAGCCTCAGAGTATTCCCATATTACAAGCTGACTCAGGGCTCCACAAACAATGAAGAGACTGCACTGCCTCTCCTGATCTAGCTTCATGAGACAGTGTTGCTTCTGAAAATTTCTGCTGTCACAAGCCTGCCCAGATTCAAGGGGAAGGGACACAGACCTTGTCTTTCAATGTCAAAGTCACATTGTAAGACCATGAAAATACACAGGAAATCATCTCGGAAGATGCGTAACAAACGATTAAGAACTGCTAGCCCCAAGGAACACAGTGAGATTATAGTCATAGGAGATGGATGAGACCCTTTGCTCTTCTTATAATGAGAGGATACCTCTCCATGAGGCCCCAGTTGAGACATGTAAAGGATAAGAGCATGTGAAAACGGGAAGGCTGGAAAACTGCATGCAAATAAAATGGGGCATGAGACATGACTGGGTGCCAATCAAACCACCTCAGCCAGATTTCTAAAAAGCATGAGCCAGCCACTCAAAGGTCAAGACACCACACAGACAAGCGGAAAACATCCAAATGAATGTCCTGATACTTGAGCTAGGCAACCCATCTGTGGCCAGACTTCTGTTGGTAAAGAAGCTGGGACCCTAACAACTCGTGAGCTTCTGTGCTTCTTGTTTTGTATCTCTTTAAAGTACAGGTTTCTCTCAACTGTAGTAACAGGGGGAAAAAAAGGATATTCTACCTCTGACAATTTTTTTGACCATGTTCTACTCCAGGTCTAGATTTAGATTATAGGTAGAGCTACAAGTTAGAATAAAGGAAGCATTGTATCAGGTGGGGGTTTCTTATTGAATTGAAATATTTTCAACTGAAATTATTTAAGTGTCTTTATGCACACAGACTAAGTCTTCAGTGGAAGTTTATTACAAAAGTGAGGAATGATAACATTTTGTGGTGAATACCAAGACTTATGGTGAAAATGCAGTAAGGAAGACAGTGAGGTAGTAGTTTAGGATGACCCTATGGAACAGAAATGCGAGCCCAGAGATAATCCCACATTTATACGGTCACTTGATTTTTGACAGAGGCCAAAGTAATCCAATGGGGAAACGAAAGTCTTTTCAATAAAAGGGGGGAAAATATGAGGCGAGGGGAGGAAGAACCCAATCCTTACCTCACAGCATACACAAAAATTTACACTGAGGTGGATAACAGACATAGTAAAAGTTAAAACTATAAAACTTCCAGTCTAGAAGAAAGCACTGGAGTATATTTCTGTGACTCAAAAGACAGGAAGAATTCCATTAAAGAGTACATAGAAAGCAATAACACAAAGTAGAGAAATTTCCATTTAAAAATCTCTTTTTTAAAAAATCTATCTTTAATTGAAGGATAATTGCTTTACATTATGGTGTTGGTTTCTGCCATATATGAACATGAATCAGCCATATACATTTCTCTTTTAAAGACATGTTAAGAAAACGGATAGGCTATCGGCAAGCTAGACAAAAAAAGCATACACTAGATAAAGAAACAGTGTTCAGGATATTTTTAAGAATAGCTCAATAATAAAAGACAAACAAACCCAAACAACTCAGGATACTAAAACAAGAGTCAAGTGACACTCAGTGTAGAGAAACACTTAGAGACTTGAAGAAAGAGTTAACTCCATACCACCGCCACCCCACAGTTTACCCAAACTCTGTATACAGTGAGAGAATCATTAAATATTTTTTAAAAATAACATTAACTAGCATATAGACATACCCATTATAAAGAAAATCTGATACAAAAATAAACATTTCCTTCCATCCATTTATCTCATCCTAATGAACTCTCCAAAGAGTATGGGTAATAATAATTCATTTACACACAAGGCTGAGCTACTATTTTTTAATTCATAGCCTTTTAAAAAGTATAAATCACAAAGTATTTTGAAAAACAGACATGGAATAATCATTTAGCAGCCACAATATTACAAAAATAAAGTAACAGAATGAACTGCACAACAGAATCTCCACTGACCATGACAAGGAACACATAATGTTCACTAGGAACGTAAAGTGACCAGCACCACCGTTTTCCCTTCATCAGTTATCACTGAAATCAGTCACAGGACCTGTGCCCAGCAGGCCACTCTATTCACACAGGAACACATACAAATACATGTGTTCAATGTGCAAATGTCAAGTTAACATCTGAATTTAGTTCCAAAATACCATTTTCCCTTTTCCTCTGGGAGACAAGTTCGATGGCAAGGTGGGATAGTAAAGACCATGGGATGCCCAGCATACAACTTATTCAACCACCCCCTCCCCCCACCCACACACATACCCAGCAGATTCTAAAAGACAAGAAAGACAAAGGTGTGTCCACAACACTAGTCACTAGCCACATGTGGCTATTTACATTTAAAGTATTTAAAATTAAATAACATGAACATTTACTTCCTCAATCACAGTAGCAACATTTCAGTTGTTCACTAGCCACAGGTGGCTAGTGGCTACTGTATTAGACACTGCAGATATAGAACATTTCTGTCATCACAGAAAGTTCTTTTGGACAGCCCTGGATGTGGGAAGTGTTTCTTCTCTCTTTGCTTAGCCAGGATGTAGGCTGTTTATGGAGGCAGCTCCGAGAAGCAATTCTTCTATGATATTCCTAGATGAAGTGGCAGAGACACAGAAGGAAGTAAAGTAGCCTTTCTTTACATAGATTACCCTCTCCTGTACATGAAAAGAATGATCCTTTTATGGGGATCAAATACACAACTAGACTGCACCAAAATTTTTTTAGGAAAATGAGAGAAAAGATAAACAACGCAGATGTGGAAGCAGCCAGGTACCACATTCCTCATCTCATTTCAAGCCTCCAGGAAGCAAGCACGTCCTCCGAGAAAGTCCAAGGGTTCCCAGGGCCCTCATCTAGAGGAGCCTGATGGGGATAAGTACGCTGGCTGAGAGAGCAGTCAGTCCTGTAAGCGTGTCACGAGAAAGCCTGGCCTGTCTTCCCTCTAGTCACTCTCGGATCACAGCAGTCCGCTTGGCGCGCTGCCACTTGTGAAGGAGCTATGTTTTGAACCATCTCAAGTATTATGCTTCTTTACCACTGTATTTTGTATTTGGGGCATAGACTACAAGTTGTTCACCCAAGATACACCGTTACCTCCTTCCTTATGAAGAGAACTCAGAGTTTTGTTGAAGGTGGTTACACGTCCACCTACAAAAACTACATTTCTCAGGCAACTGTAGAGATAGCAGGAGCCAATGACACCGTCTGGCCAATTAGATGCAAGCAGAAGTTGCTGGACTGCTGAGAAAGCTCTTTTAAAAAGAGGTAGCCTTGCACTGGCATGCCCTGTTTTCCCCTTGGGCTTCCTCCATCTTCTTGCTGGGAACCGTAACAACCATCTTGGAACCTAAGGGAAAAGCCATGGGAACCTCAGAGGTGAGGTGACCCTGATGTCTGTGAGCTGCTGAACCAGTCAGTACCAGCAGTAGCTGACCCCCAACCTCCATGCTACATGAGAACAAAGCAAAACCCCTACCAGAAAGAAAATTTTCATCTCAAAGAAAAAAATATCTTGCCTGAAGAATATGTGCATGTTCAGTAAGTTTAAGTAATTTCATAGCATCATATTAATAGAACAGAAGTTTATTTGAACCCACCAAAGCCTCAACAGACCAGAGGTGGAGGAAATGAGCAGGTTTATTGTGTAAAATAGCTGCTATTAAGGCAAATAAGAGGATTTTTAGCTTAATCCATCAGGAAGTTTTTTTTGAGTGTCTATTATGTTCTGATTACTCTTCTGAAAACAGATTACCCTTCTGCTCATCCAAATTCTTATACAGTAAGATGCTAACTACTGACATACTTAATCAGATCATTATTTCTTCTATAACTTAATTTTGTATAGACACAGTAAAAAATGAAGAATTTATAATTGATTTCAACCCCCCCAAAAAGAAATATCAACACCAACAACCTACATCTCAATTTTTAATTCTCCCTTGTATGTAACATAGACATCTGACAGCAATTTCCTAATGGTCTCAGAGTTTTAATGAATTGTGGATTTAGCTTAAATAAGTACAGGTACCTTAGAGGAGCTATAAAAATTAAAAACAGAGTACAATATTCTGCAAGTACTTTCTTTGTATTACATCAATATACCCTTAGTATTCTGCAAGTCCCTATATTAGTAGGTATGGATTAGGGGGGAAAAAAGCATTTATCATTATCCTAAATGGTTTTACCATTGACAATGTTCAGAAGTTTGGCCATTAAAAATTGCACTTATTTTGAAACTATAGACAAAACTGGAAACATGAAATGTCAAGCTAAAAATGGGATATTGCATTTTTTTTTCTACTCACCTAGTTCCAAGTTTCCACCCCTGCAAGTGAACCAAAAACAAATCCTGGCACCTTGTCATTCCCAGAAAAGCCAGTGCATGGCACACTCTGGGAAAACTTTCTCTTATTCTGTGGAATCACACCAGATGGCATCAGGCCTGCATCTACAGCTGTGCTTAAAACTGGAGTTCAGACACAGGAATCAACTTTATTAGAAATTTTAGATTTCAGGTGTGACTGTGATGTCATTCTTAGCCAACTTAAAATGTATATCTTTTCAAGTAGAACTGCAGGTTCATTGCATTTTCAAGTTTGGACATCAGTGAAACAATCAAGATCATCCTAATAAAATTTGAGTCATTTAAAATGGCTGAAATTTAGAAACAACAATGAAATAAGAACAGTTGAAATAGAATACTAATATAACAACTGAATTATGGTCCATTTCCTTATAATGTAAGAAATTTAACTCAGCTTCTAACATTGCTGAAGTATCACTAAAAACCTCTTACTGAAAATAAAATATAGCAATTTTCTATAATCAAATTATACTTATATAATGAGCAGTATTTTAAATGTTCCTGACTTTTCAAATGCTTTAATGCCTAGCTCATATGTACACTGTCTTCAAAACAGACTTAGCACAGTGATTGTCAGGACCAGGATATGGTCAGTGGATGGAGCAATCAATATCTACAAGCCTATCACCTAAACCATTGTGGATGTTGGAGCACTAGATCAAGAATGTATACAGGCTGGGGCTTCCATGGTGGTCCAGTGACTAAGACTCTGAGCTCCCAATGCAGGGGGCTTGGGTTCAACCCCTGGTCAGGGAACTATATACTGCATGCCACAACTGAGATACACTGCAACTCACATGCCAATATGGGCACAGCCAAGTAAATAAATAACTTTTTTAAAAAAGAATATATACAGGTAGCAAAAATTTGAGTTCAAAAGTAGTTCTAATGTGAGAGATCAGTCTATGTTGGGTTTTGAAAAACAACGACTGAATACATGAATAGAACAAGGCAGTATGAGAATCTTTAATTCCCAGGGTTTAGGGCAGGCTCAAGGCAGAGACTGGACAATAGGAGTAAATATGCCTTTTTGCCTGTAGAAATGGGAACTTAGTAGCTCATGAATTAGATTCTGAGGAGGTAGTAAAATGGCACTGGCCACAAAAGAAAAAGGCAACCACTCTTTTCGTAGGAAGTTGAGTTAATAGAATCAGCAAAGAGATTGACTTCAAACTGGGATAGCAGCAAACTACTCACCCTGAGTTCTCTAGTCTCCTGTCTAGAAGAGTCAGGGGTGGTTTAAGCCTTTGGACACCAGTGGCATTACTAGGAAGAATAAAGGATTATAAAATCAAGTCAAACATGTGGTTAAAATAATTTGCATTATGATTATTAAGTAGGAAGTGACTGTTTTCACCCTTATAAACTATTACTGCTTACTAACTACTCCCACACTCATCTTTAAGTCTGTCATAACCACACAACTGTATAACTAAACACCACGGTAGAGGTGTCAACCAATCAGGGAACTACTGTTCAAAGTGCAGTTTAGAATCACTGTAGTTGATTCTGGGATTCAGATTGGGAATTCAAATAAAGTCTTATTACACCTCCCATAAAGACAGGTGTGTGTGTGTATATATATACATATATATGAATTCATATATATGTATATATATATATATACGTATGAATTTACTTATGACATTTAAAATTCATATATACATGAATTCACATATATACATAAATATGAATTTACTTATGACCTTATATTTAAAATAAACTGCTTACTTTACTCACAACAGCTCCATTCCAGTAAAGTGAAATAGAAAATGTAGGAAGTTATCTGAACGTCTCAGACCAAAACTTTCCCCATAAGTAGTGAGACTATTTTTCCCTCTCCTGAATTATTAAAATAATTGTCTTCCACTTTACTTTTGTATTCTCAATTTAGGTTAAAAGTTAGCATTTTGTTGTTTTCAGCCTTTCTATATGGTCTGTCTTTGTGCCTAAAATTAATAAGTGTTTTCAGTGTTACAGTCATGATATGGATGGCTTATCTTATCCTAAACATGGCTGAACCCAAATCTTCCCTTATTGAAAAGACAAATTATATCTGCATTACATATTTCTTTTTTAATATAAATTTATTTATTTTAATTGGAAGCTAATTACTACAATATTGTAAAGTAATTGCATTACATATTTCAACTTCAAGAACCCCTGTTCTGTTTTCCAAAAGGGCATATTTATCCATCGCAATCGTTTCTCACTTCCCATTCTAATTTTTATGATCGTCTACCTAGATGCTGTACTAGGTTGGGAATCAGTTTTGCTCTTGGTTCCTATGGAAGCTCACTGGCTCTGAGTAAGAGAGAGCCCTTTATGGCACTGCACCCATTTCCTTCATCCTGAACCTTCACTTTTTTAAGGGCCTGGGTCTTTAGAAGTTTACCCAGTGACAAAGCAAAACCAAGGGTGGTCCCTGCTTACCATGGTAGAAGTCGTCTGTCTCTGGTTACTCCCACCTGGGGACCAGCCTGTAACTCCAGCGTCCTCCACACACCAGCCCAGGGCAGCAGCTCCGCTCCAGAACCTGAGATGGCAAAGGCTGAGGAAAAGAGCACCTGGACGATGAAGTTATTTCCCAAACTAACATTGCCCGGAGGGTGCTTAGGGCACACGGGTGAGAAGTTACTTCAGCCCATCAATGTTTTCGAAAACATTCTAATCGCCTAGGACAGCCTGGCAGAAAAGTCAGCCTCGTTCTTCCCATGCTATCCCTGTGGCCCTACCATGAGTAAATGGCCTCATTTCTTCAGCCCTCCATGGCAACCCCAAGAAATCTCCCAGTGACTCCCACTCGACGCTCACCCTCCTGCTGATTCTAAGCCTACCCGCCACAGCAATCCGCAGGCACCTACAGGGTCGGAGTCTAGCACAGGAGTGGGGATCAGGAGGAAGGGGAGACCGCCACTTGAATCCCACGTAGGGTCTACCACAGCACAGACATTCAAAGCAGTATGTAGAATACTCCCAGTGTGACCTGTTTTCTCCTGTCTCTTATTCCAAAGGTTAGGTTGACATTCGATTTTGTGTGAAAGTGCCTGGACTGAATCATCTGAATAATTTAGTTTTGGATCCCTGGTGTACAAGATAAAAATGCAGTTGGACTGGAAAGAAGAGCTTTCGGGTGCTCAAAGCCATTCAGGCTTCAAAAGCTGAACTTCGCTCTTTTCTGTCTCTCTCTCCCCGCCCCGGAAAAGCTTAGGGTCCCTCCCTAAAAGCACACCACCAGCCCAGACCCCAGGCACCCGCCATCCCTGACATCCCAGCGCGCCGTGAGCTCCCAGCTTCCAGGAGGAGCTGGGAAACTCGCCCATTTGCCAACAGCTCCCATGCCCAAACGGACCTGCCAGCGAGGCAACCGAGCCTGGCCCTAGAACCCGGGCGGCCGTGCGGCCAGAGAATCGAGGCCGAGCCCCAGCCCGGTGCCCGCACAGTTCCATGCCCTCCGGCCAGTGTCCGCGCGGCGCGCGTCACACCGCTTGCTCGCGGGAGAAGCCCCAAGGCTCCCGGTGCAGAGAGAGGCGCCCGGGCTGGAGCGCCCCGGCCGTGTTGGCCACCGAGTTCTTCAGCTGCTTGATGACCACGAAGAGCAGGAGGAAAAGCAAGAAGAGCAGAAAGAAGAAGAGCGCCAGGTAGAGCAGAAAGTTGAGCTCCCACTCCATGCTGGAGGCGCGGGCGCTCGGTGGCCGCGCGCGCTCCGCGCGGATTGCCTTCGCCGGCGAGGCGCTCCGTCAGGATTCCAGCTCCAGGCTCCTCCCGCCCGCGTTAGGGCGCCTCGTCTTGGGCCGCGGGTCGGAGGTCCACGCGCAGCCTCGTCCAGCTCAGAGGAGACGCGTCAAGGAGCCGGTGTAAGCCTGGCTCCTTCTCGTCCCAGTAGGCAGAGCAGCCTCTCTACTCCAAGATCCTCTCCAGAGCTCTTGGGGACATGAGCAGATTTTTCTAGGAGCGAACTTCAGTGGGTGGAGACACAGGGAGAAGAGGTGACGGCTCAGTCTCCCAGCGGCTGTTGGGGCTGATGTTTTGCAAGTGATTTTAAGACATCCACTTCCAACATCGAGTGGGGTCTCTACCCTTTCCCCTTCCTAGTAGATTTATTTCGTTATTTTCCCCTGTTCAGGCTTTCCCAAAGGGCAGGCAAAGCCATGGCCCAGAGACCCAAAAGCGACAGTGAAGACGGGGGTCCAAATGGCTGTGAGATGACTTAAGGGTGCCTGAGTGAATGCTAGCTCAAGCTGCCTTGCTCTTCAGACTTGCAAATGTCCTCACTCATTTAGAAAAGCATTAAAGAGAAAATGCGTTTCTAGTTAAACTGTACAAAGCCCTCTAAGGTCAACTGAGAATCCAATTTCTTTGGTGGAAAACAAAATTTACTTAAAATGCTTCCTTAAGCCTCTCTGTAGTTAAGATTACCCACAGCCCATATGGTACAGCTCTGAAAAAAAATCGGGTTTATCTATCACTGTGTAACAAATTACCCAAGAACTAAGTGGCTCAAAACAACATAAACATTGGTCATAGCTCTCAGTTTCTGTCGGTCAGTAATTTGGGAGCACTTTGCTGGGTGATTCTGACTTAGCGTTTCATATGAGCCTACGGTCAGATGTTAGCCAAAGAGGCAGTCCTCTGAAGGCTTGTCGGGAGCTGGAGAGTCCACTTCCGAGGTGGCTCACTTGCATGGATGGCAAGTGGTGCTGGCTGTCTAGGGGTCTCAGCTCCTTCTGTGTGGGCTTCCCCACAGGGCTGCTTGGGTGTCTGCACAGCCCTCTGCTGGCAACCTGCAAAGCGCAAGATCCGAGAGCTGAGGGCACTTCCCCCAGGGATCTGAAAGGAAGCAGAAGCTGCAGCGCCATTAACAGCTGGCTTCAGAAGGCACACGCCATCACTCCTGCAGTACTGAATCGCTCGCACAGGTCAGCCGTCTTGGATGTAGGGGTCCAAGGATATGAACACCGGGAGTAAGGCTCATTGGTGGCCAATGTGGGGTGCAGCTATCAAAGCTGCAAACACAATGGTCATCATTGCCCACTCTATCAGCCTCTGACTTTATTTCATTCTTGATTTGTGATGACACAAGAGAGGCCCCTGAAATGAATTCGGGGAATAAGGGCTGACGTACAACATCCCAGATTATTTAATGGGCTGTCTGTAATAAGTGGCTCTCCCAGTGAAGGCAGGGGGTTCAAAGAAATAGGATGGCATGGGAAAAGCTGTGAACTGGAAATCTCAAAGTCCCAATTCTAGTCTCAGCTCCACTTCAACTCTCTGACTCTCCATCCCCTCACCTACGTAACTGGCTTCCCTTTTTCTTGAGTTTGCTGTGAGGATCAAAAATGACTGGGATGTTGAGTAAGAATGTGTTTTGCTAAGTAAATGACAGACACTATTATTATTCTGTTGCTGAGAGTCCCCATTGTTAAAGACGGTTGTGCAAAATCCCAGACCCTAGGCCTCTCCACAAAGCATCTTGCTGTGTAAGGAATCTCTCAAATCTCTCAATCTGTTTCTCTCAGTAACATTATTGACCCACTTCATGGGCAATAGAATGCTGGAACTGGCTCAAAGTTTTTCTCAAAAATTTTGCAAGCCATGTGCTAAAATACAGCTATCATTAAAAACGAAATTGTTTAAGTGCATACACGAGTTCTCAATCATGTCCTACTTTTTGTGACCCCATGGATGGTAGCCCACCAGGCTCCTCTGTCCATGGGATTTCCCAGGCAAGTATACTGGAGTGGGTTGCCATTTCCTCCTCCAGGGGATCTTCCCAACCCAGGGATTGAACCCATGTCTCCTGCGGCTCCTGCACTGGCAGGCAGATTCTTTACCACTTGAGCTACCTGGTCATTCCCTTATTGTATAAACTTACAATTAAATAAATTATGCTAACAAAGGTAACAAATACTCAAAACTCATCACCTCCTAATCATTTTACCACACTTTACTATCATCTATGCACTGGAGATTATTTATATCTGTCCGAGCTATATAGCTGAAATGTTTATATAAGCAGTACACTATTGTGTATCTCCAGCTGCCCCGATGTCATGGAGGCAGCTTGAAATTGGCCACAGTAGGCGCATATGCCCTTTGGAAATGTACAAGTGCTACCAATCAAGGCCAGAGAGCCAGCTGTTAAACACTTAGCAGCATATCACTGCTCACAGAGTTATTGAGGAAAATCTGAAGTCTTACATGAGTAAAGCAGATAGCTGTGATTTTTCTTTTTTTTTTTTCTTTTTTTTTTTACTACTCAGAATCCACACACCTCTGCTCTAGGCACCACAGATTCCTCCCGGTAGAATTCTCTATTTTACGTACTCTTGGCAAAAGGACAGATCCCAGTGACTGCTCTCCATCGCCACCTCCCACTGTGGAAACCGAGGGGGGTCAGATACATCCGCTACCCACTCCTGATACAGTGCAGGGAGGGCAGGAAGACCCATGCCAGAAACTCACCCACGTAGCCCTGACTCCAGGACCCTGAAGTTTGGGAGCAGACGGAACAGGACGAAATGTTTGGAGGTCAGACGCATTAAGTAGCAGAGGGACTCCCAGGCCAGACCAGCTCCTGGAGTGACAGGCGTGGCTCTTGCTGCCGCTTCTGTGGCATCCTTGCCTCCTGCCCTTTTTCTAAACTGCCTCTTTCCTACTCTGTGAACCCCCACTGGCTTTCCAGTAAATCTCTTTATTGCAGAAAAGCATTAGTGGTTAATGACAGCTTGCAGGTGAGAATACTGACGGAAAAAGGAAGTATGCCTTACACACTTTGCATATGTTAAGAACTCATAATCAACGAGATGCTTGGTAGAAAATGCATATGCCCCTTGGCATATTGCCATCTGGATAGTCAAGCCACGAAAGGACGGACATCGTGGCACACAGAGGTTCAGTGACCTGCCCAAGACCACACAGCTGGTAAGCGGTAGCCTGCATTCTCAACACTTATATTATTTCACGGGGGAAAGTGCTCTTTTCCTGTCTTTGACTGTCACATCAATGACTGTTTTTTTCTTTTGAGTGTCAAACTTGAAAGAAACAAAGAGACACATAACTTCTGCTTACATACATCTCGGCTCCTTTGAAATCTTGAAGGTTGAATCGTCAAATGAACCAGTGTTTCCCTACAGAATGCCGAGGAAAGAGGCCAAGAAATGAGGATTTTATGTCACCAAACTCAAATCTACTTCAGCTTTCCTAACCATAACTATTTAGATTATCCATTTATCTCAGCAGTTTAAATGAATTTATAAATATTGACTCATAAATCCTCATATTCACTCTCAATAAAATTTGAATTTAAAATAATATTGCTGCCACAAAAATAACGTATTACATTTATTAGATGCTTCCAGTGTTTTTTAGCCTCTGGTCATATTTATATATCTCATAAGTTGGTCTGAATTTCAGTTCACAATATTACAAGTGACTCCATAGGAATAAGACACCATCTTTGTCTGCCTAAATATTCATTCAATAGAAATCCTTAGAAAGCAAATCCATGAATTTTAAAAGCCGGAAAGGACACTCGCTGTAGATAAGAGCCTGACCAGTTCCATCATTTAAAGAGAAAGCCCAGGTGCACACACTGGTAAGGTGGAATAGCACTGCCCACAGAGGGGACCCTGCGTATCTTCTGATAACACAGCAAGCCTCATCCACCACTCAGAGTCACACTTTCAACTCCACCATCCCCTCTTCATGAGTCTCAGAACAACTGCTCCAAGTCCATGCCTATGGACATCCATGGTGTGTAGCAGGATGGGGCTCTCCATCCCTTTGCCTCCTTTGTTCTTCCTTACCCTCACCTCCGAAAGCAAGGGGGGTCTTTTATCATAAGGAGCATCAAAGGTGTTTTGGAGAAGTGATTAACAGTAACAGAAGAGGTTGCCCTGTAATTGTGTGTCTCTAAAGAACCTGGAGCCCTAAGAAGACACTCAGAAAGGACTGTAAAATTCTGTCAAGATCCCAGGATGGGACCTACCTACTGGGGCATACCTGCTAGTTAGAAGCAACTTCCCTAATACAAAGGCAGGATAAGAGTAGGAGACTAGAGAAAAAGAGATTTCACGTAGCTTCACAAGGCTGACTCAATTTGGCCTGAAATAAATCCAAAGGAAATGAAAAAAATATTGTGTACCATGGCCTCAAAATATGTTATTGATCATGGATTAGTAACACTGGGTCTTTAAGTAACAGATTCTGTGGACCATACAAATTGGGTCATTGGTTTCTGCTTAGACGAAATGTCTTTTAAAGTGCCTGTGTGTGTGCTGGGAATGAGGTCCATGCTCTAGGGAAGTTTCCAGGCCCTAAGCAGCTCTGTCCTAGCTAGTCAGGGCCTGAATCCGTCCTAGTGATCCTGGCAACTCTGAATAGCTCCAAACTATTCACGTCCCTTCGACGCCTCATCTCCCTTGCTCCTGTCTCACATTACAGATATAATACCGTATTCATTTGGGCCTCCCTGGAATTGCCTTTTATATACTTTATCATCCCTAAAACCCTCAAGATCAGAATTAGAAAATCTATGAGAATGTTCACTACTGTAGGAGAGAAAAGTGAGTTGTTCTATCACGGCAAGTCATCTAAAGTTAATCAACGGTTACTGTTACGTTCCAACACCCTCACTTCTTCCCCCATTCCATCCCAAAAAGAATGAGCTGGGCAGTTATTCAATGCTTACAAAATGAGCTATAAGGAAATAAATAAAATATGCATGATAGGCTGCTTAAATCTGATATAAACATTCAGAAATTCCAGTGAGTCAGAAGGAGGGAAGGAAGGGAGGGTAGAAGGGAGGGAAGGAAATCTATGGGAGAAATTTATGAGGGGCACGTAGGAGACCATGAATCCAGGATTCACTACTAACAATAATTCTGTGGCAACAATCACAACAGCAACCCTAGATCCTGTTTCAAATGTCTCAAAACACAAAGGAAGGTACCCAAGTCTGTCCAATATTAAAAAAGAAAAATATTAAGTGACAGATGTGGTAACATCCAAATGCTATTTCTTTAATTTAGACTCTTTCCAGCAAGTTAACAGGAACATTGGAGAAAGTTGATGTGACTGAGACTGACCCTAGACTTGATCATTACCATGTCATGTATTAAAATCAAACACCTGAGCATTACAGAAAGTGATATGTCCTTTGTTCAGCACAACTTTAATAATGACAGTGGTGAAACTGTCACCACTAATGGAAGGTCTGCAAGCTTCTACATGAGCTGATAATGATCAGAGCTGTGGGCCTGCAGAATAATGTACATACACGAGGCTAAAACTGGATTGCCCCAAGGGGAAAAAGAATTAGGAAAAAGTAGAATTTGTTGTCATGCCTATTCCCTTAGTGAAATGCCACCTTGTGAGCTCTGACGACCCAACAAGGTGGGCCTGCATTCCCAGCCCTGGGGACCCACGTGGTCCTCCAGGCACAGTGACAGACTTGGGTCCCAGGCCAGGATATTCGTCCCTGTACCATACACTGGACAGTGTTTCTGGCCTGATGGGCTTGGACACGCATCCTGGCTTCATTTCTTGCTAGCTGGGTGACCTTGGACATCCCTGGTTGCCTACCAAGCTCCTCATATCTCTTTCTTTTTTTTGTTTATTAGTTTTGCCATACAATGACATGATATCGCCCGCCATGGGTTTACATATACTCCCCCTCCAGAACCCCCCTCCCTCCTCCCTCCCTCCTCCCTCCCCCCGTCATATCTCTTTCTTATCAATAGAATCCTGCTGTTTTTCAAATAGGAACTATACCTTCAGCTCTTCTGGGTCTCTAGCTCACTGATTGTGGACATTCTCAGCTTCCATAATGACATGAGCCAATTCATTATAATAAATCATATCTATCTGTCTGTATCTCACTAGATCTCCTGTTTGCTGCTGTTTCTCTGGAGATCTTTGACATATTCCATTCTATGTGTTTACCACCCATATAAATAGGTTTTATTCTGAGTAAAACAAGAGCTTTACCACGTGATCTAAACTATTTAAATAATCTACTTTGACTGTAGGTTATAGGAAGGCATGTACATATCCTTCCTAAAGAACTATTTCCTGAGGAGTTGAATATTCTTAATGTGGAAAATCACACTGCTATATAGTATATGTGAAGAATAATTCTCCTCGGGGTTTTCTGTATTTAGAGAGGCCAATTCCACAGTGTTAAGGTATAGGCCTGGTATTACTGCCTCTGTGATATGTCATATTAGAAGGCCTGCTATCATAAATGATGGCTGGAATCTACAACAGAAACTCTTGGTAAGAGACGAAGGCCTTCACTAGGAAATATACCTGGATATTCCTTTTGTAATCATCATCATAAACCAGGCAACAAATGACTGCTTACCCAAGCTTCCCTCTGGCTTTTGCATCATCTATGAATCAATCCGAGGACTCTTCTAACCTCCTCTGCCACCCACCCATATAAATTGTTATTTCAGACTGGAGACTGCTGGCCTGGGACAGGCAAAGCCTCTGTATCACTTCATTCACTTTCTTTTAACTTAAGGAACTGAGCACCTAAACACCAAGAGGATCGGCATCCTGGAGACAGCAACCTTGAAGGCACATTTTCAAGAATTTAAATGTTATAAATTACAACTTCAGCAATATAGAGGTCATCCCATCATTTCCCATGACCTGTGGAACACTGTAAAAAGAGAAGGCTCAGGATGTGTGTGAGACTGGTGGCACCAGCCTACAAATCTCGTCGTGAGGGTTTCTCTTGCTGCTGCGGGTACTGTTGCTTGAACTAAGTGATGTGATCACCGTGATTACTCAGTAATGAACACGAAGCTCTGTGACATCTGAAAAAAAATGTATACTCCTTGTTGGCTGTTGCACACCTGGCTCTTCCGTGTGCCCTTCCTAATCATGGTCTCTTCATGTGGTGTATGGCTGAGCAGGCGGGCTCTGACTGTCACTAGACACCACCAAGAATGGCACTTCTCCACCCACCCTCTTCTCACCTATGAGAAGCGAAGAACACACAGCTCGTTATACAAAACTCAGCACCTGCTACCAACATCTTTTTGGTTCTTCATGTTTTCTTCTATCTTGTATATTTCTTCGGATGAAAAAGTCTGTTCCTAGAAGAAAACAGCCATTTATCAGCTTTGTCGTTTTTGCTGATGCCTTAGCTATACCTGCCAGTATGATTTTCTTCCCCCTTTCCCACATTTCTTCAACTTTTCTGTTGTTGTGGAAAGAACACTGGTGGGAAACAGAAGGCCTGGCTAACCATCCCATGCTTGCAGAGCCCATGTAACACTGGGCATGTCTTTACCTTGTCTATGCTTCTGCTTCCTAAATTAGGGGACTTGAACATAATGATATCCATGTCCCTTCTGGTCCCCAAATTCAAATGATTTATCATCTTTATTGCCCAAACCAGAGGTGGTGGAAGAGTGAAATTATCAGAGTAAATTGCTCCCAGTTGCCATGATGATGGGGTAGGCTTGGAACCCAAGGCGCCTTCTTTCAGGAAAGCAGTTTGCTGTGGGAAGGGCCTCTGACACGTTAACAGAAGAGGTTAGTGAACCACTGCTCATTGCTCATCCCCCACCAAGACGTTTTTCCTTTTAACTTTAAGGAAACAGAGCTTTTCACATGTAACCGCCAGATCAGTGGCTCCCCAGAGCAGTCACTTTTTCCACTATGCGCAGGACTCAGCACAGCAGGGGTTCCCTCTAAAGTAAAAATCCTGCTGCAAAGCGTCGCTGAACAACACAGAATTTACCAAAGGAAGAATTTAGACTGCGGAGCCAACAAACACGCACTGGGCACTTGCGTTGCTCCCAAAGACCCTGATGGGTTGGTTGCTGGACAGCCTCAGGTGTGCACTTCTTTAACCCTTTCTTCCCCAGAGTCATTATTTTCCCTACTTTCTTTGTTAGGCAGGAAGCCTGAGCACCAATCTGAGCTAGCTTCTAACTGTAAGTTTATCAAATTCTCTTAAAGTTCCTGCCCACAGGAATTCTCCTATCAGCTGCCAAGAAGATATTTTTTCCCATGAGTATTACATGTAACTCTTGAACCTCTCTGATCAAGCCCAAATAATTTCCGAATAAGAAGTATGTGTGAGAAAGATTGTTATGCTGATAAGACCCGCCAGGTAAGAAGCCGATGGTCGGCCGTCGTGTCAGTGCGATCGCAGGCGCTGTGTCTCTTCTCTTTCAGGTTAGAATGAGTAGAACCACAGGGTACAGGGTTAAACATGAAGCTTTCTAAATACCCAGCACCCTAAGAAAAAGGCTTTGTTAGTTTTTACCTAATTTTGAACCAAAATTGATCTCATCTTAAAGATTATTTAATATTAAAGAGTATTGAGTGTTTTTGTTATTAAGCAGTTGACAGTCCATTATTAATACATTGTCTTTAACATTACAACAATCATTTAATGACAGTATTATAAAGTTAGTGTATTTGGGGTGCTATTTGGTATTCATGCTTTTCCAGTGAGGTTTACCCTACCAAGAAAATAATGGGACAACATTTGCACTCTGCTTCAACACAAGCAGAATATTAAGGACAATAGTTTGCTCATTAAACTATTGATAATCATGTTTGTTAAACAGTTCATGCTTAATGGTAGTGTGTTTCTAAAACAAGTCTACACACTGTGATTATTTTAAAAATAAATACCATGAAATTAAATTGTGAAATAAACCTTGCAAAGATGTCAAAATTATACTCTCCAGTTACCCAAATACATAAAGGATAAAATAATTCTCTTATTAATGAAAAATACTCTTTTTTCCAAAGCTTTCCTAAAGGAAAGTAAGTGGACAAATTGTTTAAACTTACTGCTGTGAATACAAGTTTGTCAAAATTTAATATTAATCTATGTATCTAGCATGTTTTAAAAGCACATAGTATTAAGCATTGCTTCATAATCGAGTATGGCGATTAAGTGCCTGGGTTCTAAAGCCAGGCTGCTTGAATTAATAAGTCTTGGTTTCCCTGACCAGCATGTGACTTCAACTCTGTGACTTAGTTGTCCCAACTGTAAAATGGAGGTAGTAATGATACCATTAACTTTGGGTTGTGGTGAAGATTAAATGGGTTAATACGTACTAAGAGCTTAGAACACTGCCAAAAAAGTGGTAAGTGCCAATAAAAGTTAACTATTATTCTCATTACTATTTCACATGTCAGGATGGTGACACAGCAGCGACAGTGCTGATCTATGATTACATAAACCACTGTGTGATTCACTGCCTACCTCACTAATCACATCTGGCAGTGTCTCCAGGTCATGATTCTGCTATTACATTTATAGCTTTTTCTCCTGATGTTTAAACTGTTGATACATCCAGAATTTAATTTTTGCTGAAGCGTAAGGTAGAGATCCACCCAGAGTTTTTCCCTATGACTATGCTGTTTTCCCAAAACCATTTGTTCAATGAATAACTCATTTTTCACACTCCATTTCTGTGTCTATTCATCTCCCATAACCTTAAACCAAATCTTCAAACTAGGTTTCAGTTACGCTTGAGGACACATGAAGACTTTCTAAATGGCACATGAGTGTGGGTGGTTTGGGTGGTCATGTACAGATCTTCAATTTCCACTTACATTTTCCTAAAATCATTTACCTAAGAAGATGCCAGTCACCAAGTATCTCTCTATTTCTCTCTTTTACAAAATAGACTGTTTTTAGGAGCAGTTTCAGATACAAAGTAAAACTGGCTGGAAAGTACAGTTCCCTGGCGCCAACACACACACAGCATGCCCCACCATCAGTACCCTCCACCAGAGTGCTACCTTTGTTACAGTGCTGCATATGCAGGGACACACTATCACCCATGGTGCATAGTTAACATTAAAGTTCACTTTTAACATTGGAAATTCAATGGATTTTGATAAAAATAATGACATGTATTCACCATGATACTATCGTATGGGATAGTTTCACTGCCCTAGAAATCCTCTGTCTTCTGCCTGTTTATTCCTCTCTCTCCCACCTTTACCCTGGCAATCACTGATCTTTTTAGTCTCCACAGTTTTGTCTTCTCCAGAATGTCATAGTTGGGAAACATACAGCACGTAGATTTTCAGATTGGTATCTTTCACCTACCAATGTCAAGGGTCTCTTCTCATATTCCTCTTTCCAAATTTTCTCCCATTTCAACAGGAAAGTCATATCTATTACCTCATCCCAATCTTAATACTGTATTTTGCCAAATGAATAATCCTTTAAACAACTCCTTTAATGAGGAAACCACAACACATTCTTACCTGTACATCTCATTAAGAAATACATTTCCAGTAAATTTTACTATTTAGGTGACAAGGAACATACCCTTTGTCTGCTGAAAGGCTTCAGTGGCTCTATCTCCCTGCCCCATTAGACAGCCTAGCAATGATTCAGCTAAAAATATTGGGAGGTAGATTCCAGCTGAGGTCAACCTCACTAAGCTCCAACTACTTCTCTTCTCTAAGAAAGTCATCTCACCTCTAGGAAGCCCCAGTTGTTACATAGTTAAACAAATGCTTTCTGTCCATTCTCAGTGCCATAATTTTACATGAGTGGGGTCCTAGGTCTAAATGCCTCTGACGGCAAGGTGAGAGGGGGAGGAATTCTGTGTGCTCTTCTGCTGTGTCCTAGATGCAAAATTCCCATTAAGCCTTGCTGCATACCTCCTGTGTGTGTTGTTTGGGGATATCAGTGCCAACTAAAAGTCATTAAATAATTGTTTATCAGAATTCATAATTTATGATGTTCTAATCAAATGTGTATTACTGATATTTATAAGTCAACCCAAAAGAAATTGTTTCACACATCTGATCATAGGATACATACATGAGGTGAAAGCAGCATGATATGAATGCCAATAAAGCAAATTCAATAGAAAAGCCTATTCAGTTCAGTTCAGTTCAGTCACTCAGTCATGTCCAACTCTTTGCAACCCCATAGACTGCAGCATGCTAGTCCTCCCTGTCCATCACCAATTCCTGGAGCCTGCTCAACCTCATCTCTGTCGAGTCAGTGATGCCATTCAGTCATCTCATCCTCTGTCGTCCCCTTCTCCTCCTGCTTTCAGTTTTGCCCAGCATCAGGGTCTTTTCCAATGACTCAGTTCTTTGCATCAGGTGGCCAAAGTATTGGAGTTTCATCTTCAGCATCAGTCCTTCCAATAAATATTCAGGACTGATTACCTTTAGAATTGGCTGCTTTGATCTTTTTTTCAGACCAACGGGCTCTCAAGAGTCTTCTCCAACTCCACAGTTCAAAAGTATCAATTTGTCGGTGCACAGCTCTCTTTATAGTCCAACTCTCACACCCATACATGACTACTGGAAAAACCATAGTTTTGACTAGATGGACCTTTGTTGGCCAAGTAATACTTTGTTTTATAGAATTTTGTTGTTTTCTGTCAAACACCACATGAATCAGCCATAGGTATACATATATCCCTTACCTTTTGAGCCTCTCTCCCATCTCCCTCCCCATCCCACCCCTCTAGGTTGATATACAGACCCTGTTTGAGTCTCCTGAGACATATAGCAAATTCCTGTTGGCTATCTATATTACACATGGTAATGCAAGTTTCTATGTCACTCTTTCCATACATCTCACCCTCTTCTCCACTCTCCCCATGTCCATAAGTCTGTTCTCTATGTCTGTTTCAACACTGCTGCCCTGCAAATAAATTCTTCAATACCATTTTTTCTAGATTCCGTATATATGCATTAGAATACAATATTTCTTTCTCTTTCTGACTTACCTCACTCTGCATAATAGGCTGTAGGTTCCTCCACCTCATTAGAACTGACTCAAATGTGCTCCCTTTTATGGCTAATAATATTTCATTGTGTATATGTACCACAACTTCTTTATCCATTCATCTGTTGATGGACATCAAGGTTGCTCCCATGTTCTCGCTATTGTAAACAGTGCCAAAATGAATAATGGGATGCATGTGTCTTTTTCAATTTTTTTTCTTAGGGTATATGCCTAGGAGTGGGATTGCTGGGTCATATGGTCATATGGTGGTTTTATACCTAGTTTTTTAAGGAATCTCCATATCATCTTCTATAGTGGCTGTAAATGTATATGTACATTCCCACCAACAGTGCAAGAGTGTTCCCTTTTCTCCACACTCTCTCCAGCATTTATTGTTTGCAGACTTTATGATGGTGGCAATTCTGACTGGTGTGAGGTGATATCTCATTGTAGTTTTGATTTGCATTTCTCTAATAATAAGCAATTTTGAGCATCTTTTCATGTGTTTGTTAGCCATCTGTATGATGTCTTCTTTGGAGAATGTCTGCTTAGGTCTTTTTCCCACTTTTTGATTGGGCTGTTTTTCTGGTATTGAGTTGTATGAGCTTCTTGTATATTTTGGAAATTAATCCTTTGTCAGTTGCTTCATTTGCTATTATTTTCTCCCATTCTGAGGGCTGTCTTTTCACCTCGTTTATAGTTTCTTTTGCTGTGCAAATGCTTTTAAGTTTAATCAGGTCCCACTTTTTACTTTTGTTTTTATTTCCATTATTCTAGGAGGTGGGTCATAGAGGATCTTGCTTTATGTCATCGATTGTTCTGCCTATATTTTCCTCTAAGGGTTTAATAGTTTCTGATCTTACTTTTAGGTCTTTAATCCATTTTGAGTTTACCTTTGTGTATGGTATTCAGAAGTGTTCTAATTTTATTCTTCTACATGTAGCTGTTCAGTTTTTCCAGCACCATTTATTTTTTTTGAAGTTTTTTTTTCTTTATTGTGTTGGTTTTGCCATACAATGACATGAAACTGCCATGGGTCTACACATGCTCCCCCTCCAGAACCCCCCTCCCTCCCCTCTCCTGACTCCCTCCCCCTGGGACATCCCGGTGCACCAGCCCGGAGCATCAACCCTGGGCTGGCGATTGATTTCACATATGGTAATTAACATGTTTCAATGTCTTTCTCCCATATCATCCCACCCTTGCCCTCTTCCACAAAGTCCACGTGTCCATTCTATACATCTGTGTTCCTTTTGCTGTCTCGCATGCAGGGTTCTCATTACCATCTTTCTAAATTCCATATATATGCGTTAGTATACTGTATTGTTGTTTTTCCTTCTGCCAGGACCATTTATTGAAGAGGCTGCCTTTGTTCCATTGTATATTCTTGCCTCCTTTGTCAAAAATAAGGTACCCATAGGTGCTTGGGTTTATTTCTGGGCTTTCTATCTTGTTCCATTGGTCTATATTTCTGTTTTTGTGCCAGTACCACACTGTCTTGATGACTGTAGATTTGTAGTATAATCTGTAGCCAGGAAGGTTGATTCCTCCAGCTCCATTCTTCTTTCTCAAGATTGCTTTGGCTATTCGGAGTCTTTTGTGTTTCCAAATGAATTGTGAAATTTTTTGTTCTAGTTCTGTGAAAAATGACATTGATAATTTGATATGAATTTCACTGAATCTGTAAATTGCATTTGGGAGTATAATCATTTTCACAATACTGTTTCTTGCTACCCAGGAACATGGAATATCTCTCTATCTGTTTATGTCGTCTTTGATTTCTTTCATCAGTGTCTTATAATTTTCTGTGTACAGTTCTTTTGTCTCCTTAGTTAAGTTTATTCTTAGATATTTTATTCTTTTTGTTGCAATGGTGAATGGGATTGATTCCTTAATTTCTCTTTCTGCTCTTTCATTGTTAGTATATACAAATGCAAGTGATTTCTGTTGTTAGTATATACAAATACAAGTGATTTCTGTGTATTGATTTTGTATCCAGCGACTTTGTTAAATTCACTGATTAGCTCTAGTAATGTTCTGATACTATCTTTAGGGTTTTTCTATGTACAGTATCATATCATCTGCAAAGAGTGAGAGCTTTACTTCTTCTTTTCCAATCTAGATTCCTTTTATTTTTTCTTCTCTGAGTGCTGTAGCTAGGACTTCCAGAACTATGTTGACTAAGAGTGGTGAAAGTGGACACCCTTGTCTTGTTCCTGATCTTAGGGGAGATGCTTTCAGTTTTTCACCATTGAGAAAAATGTTTGCTGTAGGCTTATCATATATGGCTTTTACTACATTGAGGTAGGTTTCTTATACGCCCATTTTTTGAAGAGCTTTAATCATAAATGGGTGCTGACTTTTGTCAAAGGATTTCTCTGCATCTATTGAGATGACTATATGGTTATTATTTTTCAATTTGTTAATATGGTATATCACTTTAATTGATTTGCATATATTGAAGAATCCTTGGAATTCTTAGAATCCCTGGGGTAAACCCAACTTGATCATGGTGTATTAGCTTTTTGATGTGTTGCTGAATTTTGTTTGCTAAAAAAATTTGAGGATTTTTTCATGTATGTTCATCAGTGATACTGGCCTGTAGTTTTCTTTTAGTGTGTTGTCTTTGTCTGGTGTTGGTATCAAGGTGATGGTGGCCTTGTAGAATGATTTTGGAAGTGTTCCTTCTTCTGAAATTTTTTGAATGAGTTTTAGAAGGATAGGCATTCACTCTTCTCTAAATGCTTGATAGAATTCTCCTGTGAAGCCATCTGGCCCTGGCCTTTTGTTTTTCTGGGAAATTTTTTTTTATCACAGCTTCAATTTCAGTGCTTATAACTGGGTTGTTCAAATTTCTATTACTTCCTGGTTCAGTCTTGGAAGATTGAACTTTTCTAAGAATCTGTCTATTTATTCCAGGCTTTCCATTTTATTGCCATATAGTTGTTCATAATAGTCTCTTATAATCCTTTGTATTCTTGCATCGTCTGTTGTAATCTCTCCTTTTTCATTTCTAATTTTGTTGATTGATTCTTCTCTCTTTTTCTTGATGAGTTTGGCTAAAGGTTTGTCCATTTTGTTTATCTTCTCCAAAAATCAGCTTTTAGTTTTATTAATCTTTACTATTGTTTCTATCATTTCTTTTACACTTATTTCTGCTCATATCTTTATGATTTCTTTCCTTCTATTAATTTTGGGGTGTTCTTGTTCTTCTTTTTCCAGTTGTTTTAAGTGTAAAGTTAGCTTGTCTAATAGATGTTTTTCTTGTTTCTTGAGGTGGGATTGTACTGCTATAAACTTCCCTCTTAGAACTGCTTTTGCTACATTCCATAGGTTTTGAGTTGTCATGTTTTCATTGTCATTTGTTTCCAGAATTTTTTATTCCCCTTTTGATTTCTTCATTAACCTGTTGGTTATTTAGAAATGAATTGCTTAATCTCCATGTGCTTGTGTTTCTTACACTTTTTTTTCTTGTAATTGATATCTCGTCCCATGTGGTTGGAGAAGATGCTTGATACGATTTCAATTTTCTTAAATTTACTGAGGTTTGATTTGTGACCCACAATATGGTCTATCCTGGAGAATGTTACATGTGCACTCGAAGAGAAGATGTTTTCTTCTGCATTTGGATGGAATGTCTTGAAGATATCAATGAGATCCATCTCATTTAATGTGTTATTTAAGACTTGTGTTCCTTATTAATTTGCTGTTTTGATGCTCTGCCCATAGGTGTGAGTGGGGTATCAAAGTTCCTGTTATTACTGTGTTACTGTCAATTTCTCCTTTTATGTCTGTTAGTGTTTGTCTTGTGTATTGAGGTGCTCCTATCTGGGTACATAGAAATTTACAATTGTTATGTCTTCCTCTTCGATTGATCCCTTGATCATTATGTAGTATCCTTCCTTATCTCTTGTAATATTCTATATTTTAAGGTTATCTCTTGTAATATTCTGTATTTTAAGGTCTATTTTGTCTGATATGAGGATTGCTACTCTAGCTTTATTTTGCTTCCCATTCGCATGGAATATATTTTTCCACCCTCTCACTTTCAGTCTATATGTGTCTTTAGGTCTGAAGTGTGTTTCTTGTATTTGTATCCATTCAGTCAGGCTGTGTCTTTTGGTTGGAGCCTTTAATGCATTTACATTTTAAATAATTGTCGATATATATGTTCCTATTGCCATTTTCTTAACTGCTTGGCGTTTGATTTTGGAGATTTTTTCTTCTGTTGTATTTCTTGACTATATAAGTCCCTTTAACATTTGTTGTAAAGCTAGTTTGGCGGTACTAAATTTTCTTAACTTTGGCTTGTCTGAAAAGCTTTTGGTTTCTCCATTAATTTTGAATGAGACCCTTGCTGGGTACAGTAATCTTGGTTGTTTATTTTTTGCTTTCAATACTTTAAATATATCCTGTCATCTCCTTTTGGTCTGCAGTGTTTCTGGCTGAAAGACCAGCTGTTAAACGCATGGGGTTTCCCTTGTATGTTACTTGTTGATTCTCCTTTGCTGCTTGTAATATTCTTTCTTTGTGTCTAATCTTTGTTAATTTGACTAGTATATGTCTTGGCATGTTTCTCCTTGGGTTTATCCTGTATGGGACTCCTTGTATCTCTTGGATTTGATTGACTATTTCCTTTTCCACGTTGGGGAAATTTTCAACTATAACGTCTTCAAAAATTTTCTTGTATCCTTTCTTTATCTCTTCTTCTGGGACCCTTATCATTTGAATGTTGGTGCATTTGATATTGTCCCAGAGGTCTCTGAGACTATCCTCAGTTCTTTCATTCTTTTTCCTTTTTCTGTTCTTCAAACATTATTTCCACCATTTTATCTTCCAGCTCACTGATTTATTCTGCTTCAGATATTCTGCTATTGAGTCCTTCTAGAGTATTTTTAATTTCAGTAATTGTATTTTTTGTCTGTGTATGCTTTATTCTTTAATTCTTGTAGGTCTTTGTTAAATGATTCTTGCATTTTCTCCATTCTGTTTTCAAGTTTTTGATCATCCTTACTATAACTATTCCGAATTCTTTTTCAGGTAGTTTCCCTATTTCCTCTTCACTTATTTGGACTTCTGTGCTTCTAGTTTGTTCCTTCATTTGTGTAGTATTTCTCTGCTTTTTCATTATTTTTTTAAACTTATTGTGTTTGAGGTCTCCTTTTCCAAGGCTTCAAGGTTGAATTCTTTCTTCCTTTTGGTTTCTGTGAAGTTTGGTCCAGTGGTTTGTGTAAGCTACATATAGGGTGAGATTTGTGCTGAGTTTTTTGTTGTTGTTGTTTTTCCTCTGATGGTCAAGGCTGAGTGAGGTGGTAATCCTGTCTGCTGATGACTGGGTTTTTATTTTTATTTTGTTTGTTGTTTCGATGAGGCATCCTGCACAGGCTGCTAATGATGGTTGGGTAATGCCAGGTCTTATATTCAAGTGGCTTCCTTTGTGTGAGTCCTTACTGTCTGATACTTCCTAGGGTTAGTTCTCGTGGTCTAGGGTCTTGGAGTTAGTGATCCCACCCCAAAGGCTCAGGAATTGATCTCTACCTAGGATGCCCTCCAGCACTGTGCTGGTCTCTGAAACTGCTGTGGGGGCACCTCAAATTCTAAACTGGTCCTGTTCCTGTGTGTTCTTGCTTCCAATGTCCACAGCTATCAGAACTAGTACGTTTTCTTTGGGGAAAGCACTCAGTGTCTCTCAGTGTAGGAGCTTTCGTATATTCCATAGATGTAGAGTCTGACTGATCATGTGGATATAATCTGTAGCTTGTGCAGTTGGTGGGAAAGTTTTGGATCTTCCTTAGCCACACTACTCCTAGGTTTCAACTGTGGTTTTATTTCCACCTCTGCATGTGGGTCATCCCACATACTTGGGTTTGCTCTTGAGGCTGTCCTGGAGGTCTTGGGTCTGCCCAAGTGAGGGTGAGGTATGGAAGTGTTGCAGCTGCTTGGGTCACAGAGGTTCTGGCACCACAAGGTATTCAGGTGAGTTGGTGGTTAGGGAAGCATGAAATATAGTGCTCTAGAAAGATATGGCAACCAGTATTGGCCAGTACACTCCAGTATTCTTGCGTGGAAAACACCCCCTGACAGAGAGGTCTGGCAAGCCACAGTCCACAGGATCACAAATAACTGGACACAAAAGACACAACCCTGAGTGCATAGAAACAAGATTTTTTTTGCCTATGGCAGCTCTGCCCCAGTGAGGGTTCAGCATGAAGGTAGCACCTGCTTCTGTCTCTGCTTTTTATTATCCTGTCTGGGTTAGTCATAGCTTTGCTTCTAAGGAGCAAGAGTCTTTTAATTTCATGGATGCAATCTCTGTCTGCAGTGATTTTGGAGCCTAAGAAAAGAAAGTCTCTCATTATTTCCATTCTTTCCCCATCTATTTGCCATGAAGTGATGGGATCAGAAGAGGTGGCAAGAATACACAGAAGAACTGTACAAAAAAGATCTTCATGACCCAGATAATCACAATGGTGTGACCACTCACCTAGAGCCAGACATTCTGGAATGTGAAGCCAAGTGGGCCTTAGGAAGCATCACTATGAACAAAGCCATGGGAGGTGATGGAATTCCAGTTGAGCTATTTCAAATCCTAGGAGATGATGCTGTGAAGGTGCTCCACTCAATATGGCAGCAAATTTGGAAATCTCAGCAATGACCACAGGACTAGAGAAGGTCAGTTTTCATTCCAATCCCAAAGAAAGGCAATGCCAATGAATGCTCAAACTACTGTACAATTGCACTCATCTCACACACTAGTAAAGTAATGCTCAAAATTCTCCAAGCGAGGCTTTACCAGTACGTGAACCATGAACTTCCAGATGTGCAAGCTGGTTTTTGAAAAGGCAAAGGAACCAGAGATCAAATTGCCAAAATCCACTAGATCATCGAAAAAGCAAAAGAGTTCCAGAAAAACATCTACTTCTGCTTTATTGACTGTGTGGATCACAATAAACTGTGGAAAATTCTGAAGGAGACAGGAATACCAGAACATCTGACCTGTCTTTTGAGAAACCTGAATGCAGGTCAGGAAGTCACCCCGCTTATTTAACTTATATGCAGTGTACATCATGAGAAACGCTGGGCTGGAAGAAGCACAAGCTGGAATCAAGATTGCAGGGAGAATTATCAATAACCTCAGATATGCAGATGACACCACCCTTCTGGCAGAAGTGAAGAGGAACTAAAAAGCCTCTTGATGAAAGTGAAAGAGGAGAGTGCAAAAGCTGGCTTAAAGTTCAACATTCAGAAAATTGAGATCATGGCATCTGGTCCCATCACTTCATGGGAAATAGATGGGCAAACAGTGGAAACAGTGTCAGACTTTATTTTTTGGGGCTCCAAAATCACTGCAGATGGTGATGGCAGGCATGAAATAAAAAGACGCTTACTTCTTGGAAGGAAAGTTATGACCAACCTAGATAGCATATTAAAAAGCAGAGACGTTACTTTGCCAACAAAGGTCCATTTAGTCAAGGCTATGGTTTTTCCAGTAGTCATGTATGGATGTGAGTTAGACGGTGAAGAAAGCTGAGCGCCAAACAATTGATGCTTTTGAACTGCGGTGTTGGAGAAGACTCTTGAGAGTCCCTTGGACTGCAAGAAGACCCAACTAGTCCATCCTAAGGGCGATCAGTCCTGGGTGTTCATTGGAAGGACTGATGTTGAAGCTGAAACTCCAATACTTTGGCCACCTCATGCGAAGAGTTGACTCACTGGAATAGACCCTAATGCTGGGAAGGATTGAGGGCAGGAGGAGAAGGTGACGACAGAGGATGAGATGGCTGGATGGCATCACCGACTCAATGAACATTTGTTTGGGTAGACTCCTGGGGTCGGTGATGGACAGGGAGGCCTGGCATGCTGCGATTCATGAGGTCACAAAGAGTCAGACATGACTTAACTGAGCTGATGGGACTAGATGCCATGATCTTAGTTTTCTGATTGTTGAGTTTTAAGCCAGCTTTTTCACTCTCCTTTCACTTTCATTAAGAGGCTCTTTAGTTCTTCTTCACTTTCTGACATAAGGGTGGTTTCATCTGCATATCTGAGGTTATTGACACTTCCAGCAATCTTGATCCCAGCTTGTGCTTCATTCAGCCTGGCATTTTACATATGTACTATGCATATAAGTTAAATAAGCAGGGTGACAATATACAGCCTTGACATACTCTTTCCCAATTGGAACCAGTCTGTTCTTCCATGTCCAGTACTAACTGTTGCTTCTTGACCTGGATACAGATTTCTTAAGAGGCATGTAAGGTGGTCTGGTATTCTCATATCTTGAAAAAATTTCTACAGTTTCTTGTGATCTACACAGTCAAATGCTTTAGCATAGCCAACAAAGCAGAAGTAGATGTTTTTCTGGAATTCTCTGGCTTTTCCTATGATGCAAGAGATGTTGGAAATTTGATCTCTGGTTCCTCTGCCTTTTCTAAATCCAGCTTGAATATCTGGAAGTTCATGGTTCACGTACTGTTGAAGCCTCAGTTGGAGAAGTTTGAGCATTACTTTGCTAGTGTGAGAGATGAGTGCAACTATGCGGTAGTTGGTTCCAACTAATTCTTTGGGATTGCCCTTCTTTGAGACTGGAGTGAAAATTGACCTTTTCCAGTAATGTAGCCACTGTTGAGTATTTCAGATTTGCTGGCATATTGAGGGCAGCACTTTCACAGCATCATCTTTTAGGATTTGAAATAGCTCAACTGGAATTTCATCACTTCCACTAGCTTTGTTCGTAGTGATGCTTCCTAAGCCCCACTTGACTTCTCATGTCCAGGCTCTAGGTGAGTGATCACATCATCATGATTATCTGGGTCATGAAGATCTTTTTTGTATAGTCTTCTGTGTATTCTTGCCACCTCTTCTTAACATCTCTGCTTCTTTTAGGTCCATGCCATTTCTGTCCTGTATTGTGCCCATCTTTGCAGGAAATTTTCCCTTGGTTCGTCTAATTTTCTTGAAGAGATCTCTAGTCTTTCCCATTCTATTGTTTTCCTCTATTTCTTTGCAATGATTACCGAGGAAGGCTTCCTTATCTCTCCTTGCTATTCTTTGGAACTCTGCATTCAAATAGATTTATCTTTCCTTTTCTCCTTTTCCTTTAGCTTCTCTTTTTTTCTCAGATATTTCTAAAGCCTCCTCAGACAACCATTTTGCCTTTTTGCATTTCTTTTTCCTGAGAATGCTCCTGATCATTGCCTCCTGTACAGTGTCACAAACCTCCAGCCATAGTTCTTCAGGCACTCTGTCTATCAAATCTAATCCCTTGAATCTATTTGTCACTTCCACTGTATAATTGTAAGGGTTTTGACTTAGGTCATACCTGAATGGTCTAGTGGTTTTCCCTACTTCCTTCAATTTAAATCTGAAATTGACAATAAGGAGTTCATGATCTGAGCCACAGTCATCTTTCAGTCTCATTTTTACTGATTGTATAGAACTTCTCCATCTTTGGCTTCAAAGAATATAATCAATCTGATTTTGGCATTGACCATCTAGTGATGTCCGTGTGTAGAGCTTTCTCTTGTGTTACTGGAAGAGGGTGTTTGCTATGACGAGTGTATTCTCTTGGAAAAACTCTGTTAGCTTTTGCCCTGATTCATTCTGTACTCTAAGCTCAAATCTGCCTGTTACTCCAGTTATTACTTGACTTCCTTCTTTTGTATTCCAGTCACCTGTGATGAAAAGGACATCTTTTTTGTGTGTTAGTTCTAGAACATCTCGTAGGTTTTCATAGAACTGTTCAGCTTTGGCTTCTTCAGCATTACTGGTTGGGGCATAGACTTGGAATACTGTGATATTGAATGTTTTGCCTTGGAAACAAATAGAGATCATTCTGTCATTTTTGAGATTGCATTTCGTACTCTTTTGTTGACTATGAGGGCCTACTCCATTCTTCTAAGGGGTTCCTGCCCACAGTAGTAGATACAATGGTTATCTGAATTAAATTCACCCATTCCAGTCCATTTTAGTTCACTGATTCCTAAAATGTTGATATTCACTCTTCTCATCTCCTGTTTGATTACTTCTAATTTACCTTGATTTATGGACCTAACATTCCAGGTTCCTATGCAATATTGCTCTTTATAGCACTGGACTTTACTTCCCTCACCAGTCACATTCACAACTGGGCTTTGTTTTAGCTTTGGCTCCATCTCTTCATTCTTTCTGGAGTTATTTCTCCACTTTTCTCCAGTAGCATACTAGAAACCTACCAACCTGGGGAGCTCATGTTTCAGTGTCATATCTTTTTGCCTTTTCATACTATTCATGGGGCTCTCAGGGCAAGAATACTGAAGTAGCTTGCCATTCCCTTCTTCAATGGACCATGTTTTGTCAGAACTCTCCACCATGATCTATCCATCTTGCATGGCCCTACATGGCATGTAAAAGCCTATTACATTAGGATTAAAATCTATGGAGAAATGTAGTAGAAATGGAAGTTAAAGGAGAAAAAGAGGCAATATGACTTTTCTGACTGAGAGGAGCTCATTTTAGTGTTTTAAATGGATGCTGTCAAGTTCAAATCACTGTGGTGCTTTTATTTCCACTGAAGAGTGATAGTTCACTTTAAAAAATAGATATTTGCAATGTGTCATAAAAAACATCCTTTGCTACTATACATTTATGATGAAATTTTTTAGATGTCAATTTTAAATGTTTTCAGGAAACAGGGTTTTTCAAGGAGCTTTTAGAGGGACTGTGATAAAAAAATATCCTAAAAAGAATCTTAAGGGACTTTCCTGGTGGTCCAGTGGTTAAGAACCCATGCTTTTACTACAGAGAACATAGGTTCAACCCCTGGTTAGTGAACTGAGATCTCACCTGTTTCCTGTTTTCTTTTTTGGCGTCTGGTGTGACCAGAAAAGGAAAGAAAAACAATCCTAGAATGCAATTTTTTACAACACCATCACCACCTCCTCCATTCTCATACTCAGCTGGAATTATTCAGGCACTTCGAGGGTGTGTGTATGTGTTTAAGGGTGCTAGGTACAAAAGTTATGTAATTTGAGCCCACTCTCCCAATAGTTGCTCAGTAAATATTTTTGAGATCAATTGAATTGAAAATAAAATATTTACAATTTAAAACAAAGGCAAAGTAGGATATAAAGATTCCTTCTTTGCCTGTTTTCATAAATTTGC
The DNA here is from genome assembly GCA_007570785.1 of Antilocapra americana. Taxonomy (NCBI): domain Eukaryota; kingdom Metazoa; phylum Chordata; class Mammalia; order Artiodactyla; family Antilocapridae; genus Antilocapra; species Antilocapra americana. Next base: position 95,140 of record ML663611.1, on the reverse strand, counting down.
TATGAGAATGGGTTACATGTGGTCCGCACACCACAAATATTCTTTTTTTTTTTTTTTCTGTTCAGCAAACTTTTGTGAAGGCTTACAACCTTGCTGATTGAAGTATTTTCTTTAGATCAGCAGTGTTTGCATCACCTGGAATCTTTTTGGAAATGAAGAAACCCAGGCCAGACTCCAGATTTTTGAATCAAAAACAGTAGTTCAACAATATCAATCAATACCAAATGATTACTGGGCACATTCAATTTGAGAAGCATTAGCTCAGTGGCCCCTAGTTGTCTCATGGGTGACAGCCCCACCCAGTGAGGTTCTAGTTCCAAATGTGCCTAAACATATTCTTGGCTATTCCATGATTATCATCATCATTAATGACACTAATGACACATCTACAGAGGAATTAACGGGGCACTTTTATATACATTATCTAATTTGATCCCAACTACCTTCTCCAATTTAGAATAAAGTACTTTCTGCAAAGTACACAAATTCAATTCCAAAAATGTGAAGAGATGAGTAGAATTTCCTGAATTGTTTGCAAAGATGAACATACTTTAAGTCCAGAGAGTCATTTATAATTATCTTCAAATTTAATAATGTCAATATTCTTTACCCAAATATACTTTGTTGTTATATTTCATAATATTTTAGAAAAAACCATAATAAAGTAGTGATTTGGAGTCAGTTGGTTTTATTATTATATCATAAACATCTAGATGTGGGAAGCATATTAATGAAACTATGCTGAAAGAGGTCAAACAGTTTATCCAAGAGAGATTCACAGTTAAAAATACATAAGAGCCACCGAGTTAATTGACAAAAGGGTTTTAAAGGTCTAATTGCACATGTACTGTTTCAGGTACTAAGTAAAGAATTGAATACACTTGGTATTAACATTATATCTGCATCACCCACACTTCAATCCTTATGCTTTAGATAGAACACTAAACAAACAAAAATTCACCCCCAACTTTCAGGAATTGTTATTTTCTGCATAAGAAGAAACTACATTCAGAGATTTAAAAAAAAGAATAAAACAATTATGGGCAGAATATGGAAAAGAGCATTATAACTTAATATTGTGTGTATCAAAGTGATGTAAACAAGCAGATTGAGGTGGAAATAGTAAGATAAACTGAGATAAACATTTATTTCAAGATTTGCTAGTTGATTTCCTTTGGACCCATTGCTTATTTATTGAGTTGCCAAGAAAGAAAGTCTGCAGGGTGGGAGGATGGGGAGGGTGCAGAACAAAAAGACAGACAGGTCAAATTACCAAGGAGTGGTGGGTAATTAGCAATGGGGGAGATGCCCATAGAGATGGGAGGTGTTTCTTCGTGGAAGATTAAAATCTGTATTAAATGAACTACAGATAACCAATCAATAGGCCAAATATTAATATTTCATTAATCCTACCCAGAGGTCACTCATCCATAGTTAGACACATTATTTTCAAGGGATCATACCTGGTAAACTGGACTACTCAGTCTGCTTTGGCAAGCCTGGTGGATTCCTGGGGTTCTAATACTAGGTCTCCTTGAAACCCAAGAAGCCCTCTTCTGGACCAGGAGTCACACGAGAGTCTTGCAGTTCTAATGGGTTAATTCTTGTGCCAAGCCCACCCTGTCATAGAGATGCTCAGAGCTCTGTATTTGTCTCTAAACCTCTTGTGTAGAGTCAGAGTCAGCCCATGAACAAAGCCCATCTTGGCTTCACTGGAAACTCCTCACTGTGTATCATCTCCTTACACACACTGACCTTAAATTATATATAATTCACTTAATATAGACTATGACCCCTGACCTCCCCACATACACACAGAAAATAGCCTCTGACATGTCGCATCTCTGAAGGCATCTTCTCCATTGCTTATTTCCCACTCCTCCTTGGAAACAGGCTTGTGTTCCTCCCTTTGCCTCTTTGTTCTACCCACCCACCAACAGTTTCTCTCTCTTGGCAGCTTCAAAGTATCTGGCACTCCTTATACAACTACCAACGGCACTCTGTTTAGCCAAATTGGGTTCTGACACCCTGCTCTGCTGCCAAGGGCCCTGCTTCACTCCAGCTGTTCCCCTATTTTTTGCCCAGCCACCCATGTGACGCCTACAGTAAGGAGCAGGGGAGAAATCAACTCCCAACAACTCTGTTTGTATCCTTGGGCTCCACTGAAAGCTCTTAAGTACCTGACACAACTGTGAGTTATTGAGCATAGGCCATTTACAGAGTTTGGGCTAATCAGTACAATCTGCCTTGCACTTAGGAAGAGAATGAATCTTGTTACTTGGTATCATGAGTCTTGAGCCAAAATAGACATCATAGCCTGAGCAGAGTGGTTACAGGTTGAAGCCACCTACATTCAGTCCACAGGGCTGCTTAATCAGAGTATAGGTATATGTGAGCCAGATACTAGAGGCTGCCCAGGCATATATCTGGCAGACCTTGTACTTGTCCCTGATTATTATCTATGGCGAACACAGCATCTGTTAAATTATGGGAGGAAATATCCCACCACTCTAACATATTCACTAATTTAAGTCTTCCAGAATTCATTCCAGTGCTTATTGCAATACATTTATTTTCACACAAAGTTAATCAACCAGCTTGTAGTTCCATCGTGATAAAATTGAGAGTATTGCCATTTAAAATCACTTCAGAAAAATATATACTGATCACTTTCTCTGTGAAAAGCAGAATTTCAAACTGCCTTCTAAGTTCTCATTACCAAAATATTGGCTAATCTCTCACAGAAAAACAGAATACACTAAGCAGATTGTGAACTACATTTTCAGTTCACTTCAGTCGCTCAAGTCATGTCCGACTCTGCGACCCCATGAACCGCAGCATGCCAGGCCTCCCTGTCCATCACCAACTCCAGGAGTCTACCCAAACACATGTTCATCAAATCGGTGATGCCATCCAGCCATCTCATCCTCTGTCGTCCCCTTCTCCTCCTGCCCTCAATCCTTCCCAGCATTAGGGTCTATTCCAATGAGTCAACTCTTCGTATGAGGTGGCCAAAGTATTGGAGTTTCAGCTTCAGCATCAGGCCTTCCAATGAACACCCAGGACTGATCTCCTTTAGGATGGACTAGTTGGGTCTTCTTGCAGTCCAAGGGACTCTCAAGAGTTTTCTCCACAGTTCAAAAGCATCAATTCTTCAGCACTCAGCTTTCTTCACCATCCAACTCTCACATCCATACATGACTACTGGAAAAACCATAGCTTTGATTAGATAGACCTTTGTTGGCAAAGTAACGTCTTTGCTTTTTAATATGCTATCTAGGTTGGTCATAACTTTCCTTCCAAGAAGTAAGCGTCTTTTTATTTCATGCCTGCCATCACCATCTGCAGTGATTTTGGAGCCCAAAAAAATAAAGTCTGACACTGTTTCCACTGTTTGCCCATCTATTTCCCATGAAGTGATCATGAAGATCCCATGATTTTAGTTTTCTGAATGTTGGGCTTTAAGCCAACTTTTGCACTCTCCTCTTTCACTTTCATCAAGAGGCTTTTTAGTTCCTCCACTTTCTGCCATAAGGGTGGTGTCATCTATATCTGAGGTTATTGATAATTCTCCCTACAATCTTGATTCCAGCTTATGCTTCTTCCAGCCCAGCGTTTCTCATGATGTACACTGCATATAAGTTAAATAATCAGGGTGACAATATACAGCCTTGACGTACTTCTTTTCCTATTTGAAACCAGTCTGTTGTTCCATGTCCAGTTCTAACTGTTGCTTCCTGATCTGCATACAGGCTTCTCAAAAGACAAGTCAGATGTTCTGGTATTCCTGTCTCCTTCAGAATTTTCCACAGTTTATTGTGATCCACACAGTCAATAAAGCAGAAGTAGATGTTTTTCTGGAACTCTTTTGCTTTTTCGATGATCTAGTGGATTTTGGCAATTTGATCTCTGGTTCCTTTGCCTTTTCTAAAACAAGCTTGAACATCTAGAAGTTCATGGTTTATGTATTGCTGAAGCATGGCTTGGAGAATTTTGAGCACTACTTTACTAGTGTGTGAGATGAGTGCAATTGTGCAGTAGTTTGAGCATTCTTTGGCATTGCCTTTCTTTGGGATTGGAATAAAAACTGACCTTTTCCAGTCCTGTGACCATTGCTGAGTTTTCCAGATTTGCTGCCATATTGAGTGGAGCACCTTCACAGCATCATCTTTCAGGATTTGAAATAGCTCAACTGGAATTCCATCACCTCCACTAGCTTTGTTCATAGTGATGCTTCCTAAGGCCCACTTGACTTCACATTCCAGGATGTCTGGCTCTAGGTGAGACAGATGAATCTAGGTGAGTGAACACACCATCGTGGTTATCTGGGTCATGAAGATCTTTTTTTGTACAGTTCTCCTGTGTATTCTTCCCACCTCTTCTTAATATCTTCTGCTTCTGTTAGGTCCATACCATTTCTGTCCTTATAGAGCCCATCTTTGCATGAAATATTCCCTTGGTATCTTTAATTTTCTTGATGAGATCTCTAGTCTTTTCCATTCTGTTGTTTTCCTCTATTTTTTTGCACTGATCACTGAGGAAGAGTTTCTTATGTTTCCTTGCTATTCTCTGGAACTCTACATTCAAATGGGTTTTTCTTTTATTTCCTCCTTTGCTTTTCACGTCTCTTCTTTTCACAGCTATTTGTAAGGCCTCCTCAGACAACCATTTTGCTATTTGCATTTCTTTTCCATGAGGATGGTCTTAATCCTTGTCTCCTGTACAATGTGAGGAACCTCTGTCCATAGTTCATCAGGCACTCTATCTATCAGATCTAGTCCCTTAAATCTATTTCTCACTTCCACTGTATAATCATAAAGGATTTGATTTAGGTCATACCTGAATGGTCTAGTGGTTTTCCCTACTTTCTTCAATTTCAGTCTGAATTTGGCAATAAGAAGTTCATGATCTGAGCCACAGTCAGCTCCAAGTCTTGTTTTGGCTGACTGCATAGAGCTTCTCCATCTGTGGCTGCAAAGAATATAATCAATTTGATTTCGGTGTTGACCATTTGGTGATGTCCATGTGTAGAGTCTTCTCTTGTGTTGTTGGAAGAGGGTGTTTGCTATCACCAGTGTGTTCTCTTGGCAAAACTCTATTAGCCTTTGCCCTGCTTCATTCTGTACTCCAAGGCCAAATTTGCCTGTTATTCCAGGTGTTTCCGGACTTCCTACTTTTGCATTCCAGTCCCCTATAATGAAAATGATATCTTTTTGGGGTGTTAGTGCTAAAGGTCTTGTAGGTCCTCATAGAACCGTTCAACTTCAGCTTCGTCAGCATTACTGGTTGGGGCATAGGCTTGGATTACCGTGATATTGAATGGTTTGCCTTGGAAACGAACAGAGATCATTCTGTCATTTTTGAGATTGCATCCAAGTACTGCATTTTGGACTCTTTTGTTGACCATGATGGCTACTCCATTTCTTCTAAGGGGTTCCTGTCCACAGTAGTAGATATAGATATAATGGTCATCTGAATTAAATTCACCCATTCCAGTCCATCTTAGCTCGCTGATTCCTAGAAAGTCGACGTTCACTCTTGCCATCTCCTGTTTGACCATTTCCAATTTGCCTTGATTCATGGACCTAACATTCCAAGTTCCTACGCAATATTGCTCTTTACAGCATCTGACCTTGCTTCTATCACCAGTCACATCCACAACCAGGTATTGTTTTTGCTTTGGCTCAATCCCTTCATTCTTTCTGGAGTTATTTCTCCACTGATCTCTAGTAGCATATTGGGCACCTACTGACCTGGGGAGTTCATCTTTCCGTGTCTTATCTTTTGCCTTTTCATACTGTTCATGGGGTTCTCAAGGGAAGAATACTGAAGTGGTTTGCCATTCCCTTCTCCAGTGAACCACATTCTTTCAGACCTCTCCAACATGACCCAACCATCTTGGGTGGCTGCACACGACATGGCTTAGTTTCACTGAGTTAGACAAGGCTGTGGTCCATGTGATCAGATTGGCTAGTTTTATATTTTTATGGTTTCAGTGTGTCTGCCCTCTCTGATGCCCTCTTGCAACACCTATGGTCTTACTTGGGTTTCACTTACCTTGGACGTGGGATATCTCTTCACAGCTACTCCAGCAAAGTGCAGCCACTGCTCCTTACCTTGGACAAGGGGTATCTCCTCACAGCCTCCCCTCCTGACCTTGATGGCTAAATATGTGGCGGTATCTTTTTTTTAATTCTGTAAAGTTTCCCAATACTGATCCAATTTATTTATTTATCTTAAATCAATAGACTGATTGAATGGTATATGGTGCTTTGGCTCACCTCACTGGTTTTGGTAGAGTCCATACTATTGTATGATGAAAACATCATCCGTCCTTGAGGTTTCAAAACTATTTTGAAAGAGGGTAGTTTCATTGAAATTTTACTTAATTTATACAGTGTTGGCAAAGGTTCTTAAAAATAGTCTTAACAGTTTTCTCATAACAAGACTGTATGGCTATTTAAAATGAAATGATGTTTTCTAATTTGAAGAATATATGTGTTTATTAAGTCTATCATAATCATGTTGGTGGTACTTTCATGCAAAATAGTGTTAGTAATCTGCCTTGTTAGACTTGGCAAACACACAGCTCCTCTACCAAAGAGGAGAAAGCCTCAGATGAAAAGGCTGACTTTTGGTAAGTTACCTCATTTATCTAAGTATCAGAATTCTCTTCTACTCAGGGTTGTTGGAAAAAGTAAATGTAAGGCAGTTGCTCTGAACAGTGCCTGGACCACAGTAGGAAGGCAAAAATAACTGAAGGTTGCTTTTGCTGGTAGCAGGCCTTGTGGATCCCAGTAAACATATTTCCATCTCCATCCTATTCTTGCTCTTCTCTCACTTACTCAGTATTTACTAACTACCTGCCATCTCTCAGGCTCAGGTGCTAATGACAGAAAAGTGAATGAAACAGGCCCTCCAGATGGTGATGAGTGAGAGACACAGCCAGACAAATAGACCACTTAAAATGTATGCCTTGAATGCTCTAGAAACACAGAGAAGGGGCTCATCCAGTCTGGGTTTTCATGAAATATTTTTTCCTTTCTCTGAGTTGAGAAGTGAAGAATTTGCCCAGAAAACAAAAAAAGTGAGGTAAAGTATTCATGCAGAGGGAACTCCAATGCAACTGCTTGGAGGTGACAGAGAATTTGGTGCCTTTGAGTAACTGAAAATGATTCGATATAGCTGAGGACTAGATAAAGACAGAAGAGTTCACAGAAGAGACTGGGGCAATAAATAAGAACCAAATTATACAAGGCTGTATATTGTCACCCTGCTTATTTAACTTATATGCAGATTACATTATGCAAAATGAGAGGCTGGATGAAGCACAAGTTGGAATCAAGACTTTGGGGAGAAATATCAATAACCTCAGATATGCAGATGACACTACCCTTATAACAGAAAGCTAAGAGGAACTGAAAAGCCTCTTGATAAAGGTGAAAGAGGAGAGTGAAAAAGCTGGCTTAAAACTCAACATTCAAAAAACCAAGATCATGACATTTGGTCCCATCACTTCATGACAAATAGATGTGGAAACAAAACAGTGACAGACTTTATCTTCTGGGGCTCCAAAATCACTGCAGATGGTGACTGCAGCCATGAAATTAAAAGAAACTTGCTCCTTGGAAGAAAAGCTACGACCAACCTAGACAGCATATCAAAAAGCAGAGACATTACTTTGTTGACAAAGATCTGTATACTCAAAGCTATGGTTTTTCCAGTAGTCATGTATGGGTTGAACCATAAAGAAGGGCTAGGGTTGAAAAATTGATGCTTTTGAACTGTGGTGTTGGAGAAGACACTTCAGCATCCTCTGGACTGCAAGGAGATCAAATCAGTCAATCCTAAAAGAAATCAATCCTGAATATTCATTGGAGGACTGATGCTGAGGCTGAAGCTCCAATACTTTGGCTACATGATGCAAAGAGTCAACTCACTGGAAAAGACCCTGATGCTGGGAAGACTGAAGGCAGGAGGAGAAGGGGACGACAGAGGATAAGACGGTTGAATAGCATCACTGACCTGATGGACATGACTTTGAGCAAGCCCCAGGAGATGGTGAGAGACAGAGAAGCCTGGTGTGCTGCAGTCCATGGGGTTGCAAAGAGTCAGATGTGACTGAGTGACTGAATAAACAAACAAACAAAAATTATAAAAGACACTGTAAACCATGGTGTAGAGTTTGGAATTTATCTTATAACCAATGGGAAGTCATTGGTTGTTATGTAAACAGCATGGTTAGCTTTGTGTTTGGGAAGCATCATAATGTGGAAAATGAACTTGAGGAAGAAAGACTGGGATTGAAAAGGAATAGCCAAACAGGTAGAAAAATCAGATGAATTAGAAGTCACTATGGTTGTGAGAGCTGGACAGTGAAGAAGGTGGAGCGCCAAAGAATCCACGCCTTTGAACTGTGGTGTTGGAGAAGACTCCTGAGAGTGCCTTGGACAGCAAGGAGATCCAATCAGTCAGTCTTAAGGGAAATCAACCCTGAATACTCATTGGAAGGACTGATGCTGAAGCTGAAACTCCAGTATTTTGGTCATCTGATGACAACAGCTGACTCATTGGAAAAGTCCCTGATGCTGGGAAACAACAAAGGCAGAAGGAGAAGAGGGCATCAGAGGATGAGATGGGTGGATGGCATCTCCAATGCAACGGACATGAACTTGGGCAAACTTTGGGAGATGGTGAGGGACAAGGAGGCCTGGCACGCTGCAGACCATGGGGTCACAGAGTAGGACATGACTGGGCAACTCAAACAACAATAACAAAGAGAAAAAAGTATTTCAAGAAGGTCACAAAAGTCACGGGAAATAAGTATCTCAAGAAGACAAATGACATCAAATGCTATTGAAAAACCAAGTAAGAGGCTTCAGATTTCATTGGTTTTAACAGCAAGGAAGTGTAAGGCAATCTAAATTTCACACACACACACACACACACACACACACACACACACTTACATGCATATACATATACTCACACAGACTTTAAATCCTCAAATAATAGGATAGGGTTCTTTTAAGATCCATCATCTCTAGCCTGTCTTGTTTTTCTTCTCTTCCCACCCCTATCCTTTGTAGTTGCACTGCAACTTACCTATAGCCTTTATCAGACCAAAAGATAAAACAAGGGTGGTGGGCAACTTAAAGTTTGGTGACCAAGGCATAATCCATCTCAGTGGTACCTGGATTCCAGCTATGGTATGGAAATGGATGCCACTTATCATTTTAAATGTACATTGTGTTAATAAAATGCTGACCTGACCAACTGAAGTTAGGACTTTTCATTTTTATCCCTAATAACTAAATTGACTTTTGGAAAATTTAAGAAGGGAGACTATGGACAATACATTTTAACATTTAAGAACTTTTACTGCTTGCTTTTGATCTAAACAATACCATTTATAGACACAAACACAAACATGCATACCTTAATTTCTTTGCCATATTTAAATGATCAGAAATTAAGGAAAACATGCAGTTGAAAAGGTTTACTACAAAGAAGACAAATGATGCATTTTTGAAGTCCAACTATAGTCTAAAAGTTCTAATTGGTCAAAGGATTCAATGTAAAAAATTTTACATTTTCTTTACTCCTTTAAAGCATATGGTTTAGTTAAAAGAAATAGGATTTATTTAGATAGCAGATGAATGTCAGATCATATGACTCATATCCTACCTAAATTTTTCTGTTCCTGCTGGAAAATTTCCTCTAACAGATGAGTAATCTTATTTTATGCTGGATCAGCCCCACAGTTTGATACAGCCATGGGTTTGAAATAGGAGAGTTGCTAGTTGTATGATTCAAATGCTCTTTGAGAACAACATAGATATCTCATTACTTTAATAAAAAATGGAAATTATGCAGCAAATTTCTAACAGTTTTCATCACTAATGAAGTATATCAGTAACATAAACCAGATTTTCACCCTGAAGAGAGCTAGTGGTCCCCCAAATTCCAAAAGAATGCAAAAAGGCAAATATGTAAATTATGAGCTTGACACTGATTGCAAGCAAAATTCTAAAATAGAGTCTCAAACAGATGGTCTGTGAGCATTTAGAAATAAAAGAGGTGATCATCAGGAACCACCATGGGCTCAGTACAAACAAATTTCACTAGCTAAGTCAATGTTCTAACAAAATAGGGTTACTAGACTAATGGATTTGCAAAGTTGATGGAACACACACAAAGGAATCTTAAAAAGTAAAAATAATTTAACTATTCAGCCATAATAGAGCACGTATGCTTGCTAAGTCACTTCAGTTATGTCTGACTTTTTGCGACCCTATGGACTGTAGCCTGACAGCCTCCTCTGTCCATGGGATTCTCCAGGCAAACATACTGCAGTGGGTTGCCACTCCCTCTCCAGGGGATTTTCCCAATCCAGGGATCGAACTCGTATCTCTTACATCTCCTATGTTGGCAAGTGGGTTCTTTACCACTAGATCCACCTGGGAAGCCTCCTATAACAGAGCATGCAGGTATTCCACTCACTATGATATAACTTACTATGACTTGTGACAAATATTTACTGAGCACTTACTCTGTCTTACATCGTGCTAAGTGCTTATACACCACTTGTTTTAACACAGTTCTACCTGATGCTGAAGCTGAAACTTCAATCCTTTGGCCACCTGATGCAAAGAATTGACTCATAGGAAAAGACCATGAGGCTAGGAAAGACTGAAGACAGGAGGAGAAGGAGACAGAGGATGAGATGGTTGGATGGCATCACCGACTTGATGGACATGAGTTTGAGCAAGCTCTGGAGTTGGTGATGGACAGGGAAGCCTGGCATGCTGCAGTCAGTGGTGTCGCAAAGAGTCAGACATGACTGAGCGACTGAACTGAACTGAACCTATGAGGTAGAAACTGTTGTTACCAAGACACAGTGGAGTGTATGGCTTAAGCACACAGACTTGTATCCAGATAGAATCCTTTCAAATCCTGACTCTACCACTTAAATAGCTGTGGGACCTTGAAAAGTCATTTGATCTCTGCCTTTTGTTGATCATCTGTAACATAATGATAATAATAGTATCTCCCTTCAAAAGGGGCTGTGAAGATTAAATGAGCTAATGTATGTACACATCTTAAAAAAATATCTAGTGCATAATAAATTCTATGAATGTCAGCTGTAACAACTCCACTTTGGAGAAGTAAGATGACACATCCAAAATGCTACAGTTCCTCTAGCCAGGATCTAAATCCAACACTGAGATCAAAGCCCATGCCCTGAACCACCATAAAATTTAATTTTTTAAAAAGTGTGGGATTCTTAAATGATTTTGAAGAATCCTTGATATCCACACACTTCTTTATACCTTTGTTCTAACAATGTACTTTATACCTAAGTTGTTTGGGAAGCTATTTCTGGGATCTTGTGCTGAAACTTTCCTAGGTGCCAGAAAAGCTATTGAGGAAATAGGGTTCGCAAATTTGAAGGCTACAGCCCTCATATATCAAAGGTATATGGTTATATGTCTGGAGAGGCACATGTGTTGACCTAATTTAATAAAAAATAAATACTGTATGGAAAACTGTGTGTGTGCTCAGTCATGTCTGACTCTTTGCAACCTCATGCATTTTAGCCTTCCAGGCTCCTCCATCCATGGAATTCTCCAGGCAAGAATATTGGAGTGGCTTGCCATTTCCTATTCCAGTATGGAATATTACTTGGACATTAAAAATAATGAAAGAATGCCATTCTCATAGATGGAACTAGAGATTATCATATCTTAGAAGCAAGTCAGAAAGAGACAAATGCCATATGATATCATTTATATGTGGAATCTAAAATATGACACAAATGAAAATATCTATGAAACAGAAACTGACTCATGGACATAGAGAACATACTTGTGGTTGCAAAGGAGGGGTAGGGGAAAGAAGGACTGGGAATTTGGGGTTAGTAGATGTAAACTATTATACATAAGATTAATAAAAAACAAGCTCCTAAACTATAGCTCAGGGAACTATATCCAATATCCTGCAAAAATGAAAAATAATACATACAATTGATTTACTTTACTGTACAGCAGAAATTAACACAACATTGTAAATCAATAACACTTTAATAAAGTTAAAAAAAGAATATTGTAACAGAGGAAGTTTAGTAAGAGCAGTAGGCAGTGTTTATTACTGTTAAATATGAACTGAGGCCTGTACTAAATGCTTTTCACATATTATTCAGTCCTTGTGACCACTTTATTAGGGTATTATGAGCCCTATTTTTGTTTTCAGAGAGGTTTACAACATGCGCAGGGTCACCCAGCTAGCAAGTTGAAGATCTGGAATTCAAACCTGGTAGCTGGAGCTCTTTATCTATTAAACTCCATCTCAAGAAACCACATCCAAGGGTACTAAGTACTTGCTAAAGAACCTCAAAGAAGTCACCCTGCTTGTTTCCAGCAAGCCTCTTCATGGCCTCTTTGGTTATTTTGATTGCTAAAGTCCCCTGACTTAATCATTCATTGCCCCCATTCCAGGTTTCCTCAAATGCCTCATCACTGGGGAGGCCATCTTTCTGATGACACTGACGTCACAGTAACTTCCTAGCCACTCTCTCTCACCCATGCCTAGCTTGGCTTTACTTTTCCTTCTATCACTCACCCCTGCCAGGCATTTTTCATTTGCTTATTTGTTGATTCCTTTAGTGTCCACCAGTCTCTATAACAAATGCTCCAAGGGACTTTGTGTATTTTATTTACATTATTCCAGTATTTAGAATAAACCCTGATATATCGTACGCTCACAAAAAATATTTCTATAAATGATTGAATTCTTACATATGCTTGTTATACAATCTAACTTATCAGTAGTATTAGAAACAAAGATTGAATAAAAATACCATGATCAGATATAACATATAATCTCTACTAATTTCAGTCTTTCCTTCTAGACCCTATTTATAAGCAGATACTATTTCTTTCACAACCCACTCCAGTATTCTTGCCTTGGAAATCCCATGGACACAGGAGCCTAGTGGGCTATTGTTCATGGGGTTACAAAGAGTCAGGCACGACTGAGTGTGCACACACACATACACGCACACACTCATAACAGAGCTTCCAACATGATTTTACTTTTTCAGATAACATTATCAGATCAAATAAAAAATTCAATTCTGAATGGATTGTTTGTCAGTGACCTTCAATAAGTTACCCTTTCAGGCTCAGTTTTGTTTTATTTTTGTTTTCTTAAGTAAAAGTAAAGCTGGTCAAAAATTTTCCATTTGCACATTAGAAGTCACTTTTCCCTGCCTTTTATATTTTCAGAGGTAGAAATTATAGTTCTAATCCAGTACTACTTAGCTTTAACAAGATTCCTGAAATGCAAACTATGCTTTCCTTTCAGGCAACCTCTTAGAGATCATTACAAATTTTCCTAATCACTAAAGAAAGCACATTTCAATAATATAGATCTGACTTTACAAACTTCTTCATAAAATATTCTAGCAACATTTTGATGGATTTGAAGGTTGCAAAAAATATCAAATAGAGTTTTCTTTGCATTTCTTTCTTTCCAAAAGATGAGACAAGGCCAATGGAATTTGAAATCCAAAAGTAATGCTTACTGAGAACAATTTGTGGTAGAAATGGCACTAGCTGTCTATTTTTTCTAAGCAGCTTAAACAACACACATTTATTACCTCACAGTTTCTGTGAAGTCAAGAATACAGACCAAGCTCAGCTGTGTCTGTTTAACAATTCTCTTTGAAGGCTGCGGTCAAGATATTGGCCAGAGCAACTCCCTGGTGGTTCAGTGGTTAAGAATCAACCATGCAGTGCAGAAGCCATCGGTTCAGCCCCTGGTCTGGTAAGATCTCACATGACACAGGGCAGCTAAGCTGTGTACCAAAGCCAGTGAAGGCCGCACACCTTAGAGCTAGCGCTCTGCCGATAGGAGAAGCCACTGCAAAGAGAAGCCTGTGCGCCACAGCTGGAGAGCAGGTTGTACTTGTTGCAACTAGAGAAAGCCTGAGTGCAGCAATGAAGACAGTACAGCAAAAAAAAAAAAAAAAAAGTCAGCCAGGGCTGGGATCTCATCTGAAAGCCTAATCTGAGATGCATCTGTTTCCACAATCACTTATGTGATTGTTGGCAGTATTCACTTCCACTTGTGCTGTGAATTATAGGTCTCAAATCTACTAGGCTCTTGGCTGGAGGACACCTTTATTTCCTTGCCACATGGAACTTTGCATCATCACAGAAATTTGTGTCATCAAAACCAACATGGGAGAGAACCTGCTAGCAGGATGGAAACTGCAGTCCATCTAATCACAGAAGCGTCATCCCCTTGGTGCTGAGATTTGTTGCCCAGATGCAAGTCACTCAAAAGGATAGGATTACACAGGCCCTGAATGCAAGCAGTTGGGGGTCATTGGGGGTCATCTTAAAAGCTGTCTACCACTGAAGTACTATCTCAAGATAAGACAGTATTTCTTATGAAAGACACGAGGCCACCTGATATCACCTTTTGGCCTTGGTTGTCCACTACTACCTCACTAGAGAGTCTGCATCATCTGGTGTATTCCCATGGCTGCTGACGCTGCTGCTTCTGAAGCAACCAAAGCATTTCTCCCTAGGCAACTTTAAAAAGAGGAAAACGGTAAAAACAAGAAAAGGTAGAAACTTTTCCCTGAAGTCATAAATTTGAATGAAGACTTGGTCATGATGTAGGTGCAGCATCCTTGAGCTTTGAGCTAAAGGAGAGAGGGGAATGTCGTACAAATGATATAGTCTGTAAGAGACTCTCAGTCAAGACGGACACTACTTCTGCACATGCAGCTTCTTCTACTACTTGTTAATAAACACGCAATACCCAGCTCACTCTTGCCTGTATGCAAGCTTTGGGATTACAGCTGGAGCTCACATCTCTTTGCATTAATGAGCCCTACTTCTTGATTGTACTTCTAACTATGTATCAAATATAAGCATAAAAATTGAGTTAGATAATCTAATAATTCACATTAGACTCTTTTGAGACCTCATGGACTGTAGCCCACCAGGCTCCTCTGCCCATGGTAGTAGCTTTCCTTATCTATACAGAGGTCAAAGGCAAAATAATCAAGTGAGGAAAGTTAAGATCCTCAGAGAGAGAAAAAATAAGTAGGTTCAGTGTTAAGGTGAAGTTCATCACACACTTAGCATAGACATAGATCCCCATTTACAAGAAGCACAAATGGTATAGTAGCTATGAACAGCCTCCTGAGACAGACTGTTTGGGTATGAATGCTGGTTGTATGATTTACTAGCTGTGTGACCTTAAGGGAAAAAAATCACTCAGTTTCTCTGTGCCCTGGGTTTCCCCATCTGTAAAACAGACCATTTTACCTACCTCATGTTAAAGAGCTGCACTTGATATGCCAGCAAATTTGGAAAACTCAGCAGTGGCCACAGGACTGGAAAAGGTCAGTTTTCATTCCAGTCCCAAAGAAAGGCACTGCCAAAGAATGTTCGAACTACCATACGATTGCATTCATTTCACATGCTAGCAAAGGAATGCTCAAAATGCTTCAAGCTAGGCTTCAACAGTATGTGAACCAAGGACTTCCAGATGCTCAAGTTGGTTTTAGAAAAGGCAGAGGAACCAGAGATCAAATTGCCAACATGCGTTGGATCATGAAAAAGCAACAGAATTCCAGAAAACGACCTACTTCTGCTTCATTGACTACATTAAAGCCTTTGACTGTGTGGATCACAATAAACTGTGGAAAATTCATAAAGAGGTGAGAATAACAGACCACATTACCTGCCTCCTGAGAAACGTTTATGCAGGTCAAGAAGCAACAGTTAGAACCAGACATAGAACAACGAACTGGTTAAAATTGGGAAAGAAGTATATCAAGGCTATATTTTGTCACTCTGCTTATTTAACATATATGCAGAGTACATCATGTGAAATGCCAGGCTGGATGAAGCACTAGCTGAAATCAAGATTGCCAAGAGAAGTATCAATAACCTCAGATATGCAGATAACACCACTTTTATGGCAGAAAGCCAAGAGGAACTAAAGAGCCTCTCGATGAAAGTGAAACAGCAGAGTGAAAAAGTTGGCTTAAAACTCAACATTCAAAAAACCAAGATCACAGAATCCAAACTCATCACTTCATGACAAATAGATGGGGAAACAATGGAAACACTGAGACACTCTATTTTCTTGGGCTCCAAAATCACTGCAGATGGTGATTGCAGCTATGAAATTAAAAGACACTTAGTCCTTGGAAGAAAAGTTATGACAAACATAGACAGCATATTGAAAAGCAGAGATAATACTTTGCCAACAAAGCTATGGTTTTACCAGTAGTCATATACATGAATGTGAGAGTTGGACCATAAAGAATTCTGAGTGCTGAGGAATTGATGCTTTTAAACTGTGGTGTTGGAGAAGACTCTTCAGAGTTCCTTGGACTGCAAGGAGATCCAACCAGTCCATCCTAAAGGAAATCAGTCCTGGGTGTTCTTTGGAGGGACTGATGCTGAAGCTGAAACTCCAATACTCGAGCCACCTGATGTGACAAGCTGACTCATTAGAAAAGACTCTGATGCTGGGAAAGACTGAAGACAGGAGGAGAAGGGGACAACAGAGGAAGAGATGGTTGGATGGCATCACCGACTCAATGGACATGAGTTTGAGCAAACTCTGGGAGATGGTGAGGGACAGGGAAGCCTGGCTTGCTGCAGTCCATGGGGTTACAAAGAGTTGGATGCGACTGAACAATATAGGTTAATTATTAGAGTTAATATTTATAACACATTAATTCAGGGCCTGGGTTATAGTAAGTGTTATATTCATGTTTTTCAAATTTAAAAAATCTATTTTAAGCTTTTATGTTATACAACTTCCAGTTTCTGGTCCAACACAAAGTCAGCTTAGAAATGTCATCCTTGTTCACACAACGAGAAGAAAGCTGAACAAGCTAAGTCAATAACTTTTCTTAGATTTATCATAGAAGTGAGGTCACAAGATAAGCCTCTGCCACAGAATTTGGCCAGGCAGCCAGAGAAAACCACAATTTACTAGAGCAGAAACTCACACATACTAATGGAAACTACAGGAGACATGGGTTTGATTCCTGAGTTGGGTAGATCACCCGCAGAAGGAAATGCCAACCCACTCCAGTATTCTTGCCTGGAGAATCTCATGGACAGAGGAGTCTGTTGGGCTATAGTCCATAGGGTCACAAAGAGTCAGATACGACTGATGCAACTGGGCAAGCATGCAAGCAGAGCCCAACAGATTGGGATTTTACCATAGCCTCACTAGTCTGGGGAAAGAGAAAGATCCAATTTCATTCCTCCCAGCCTTATGGTATCACCTAAGGACCACTTGTAAAGGTCACGCTGGCTCACTAAAAATCTGAGACCAAAATGTAAGATTATAGAATGCTCTTCTCCCACACACCTTACCAACACATCACAAAGCACTTACATATCTCAGTTCCTTTTACCCTACACATGACGTCTAATTTTCAACAAAAAATTACAAGGCATACTGAAAGACAAAAAATACAATTTGAAGAGACAGAGCAAACATCAGAACTGGTCTCAGTTATAGCAAGGATATTGGAATGATCAATCTAGGAATTTAAAATAACTATCATTTATACTCTAGGGCTCAAGTAGCAAAAGTACACAACACACAGAACACAGGAGACAATCTATAAAATCTTGGGATTGGAGGTGAATTTTTAGCTACAACAATCCACAAAATAAATTCTGAGAAACTGAATTTTGTTAGAGTTAAAAATTCCTCTGTGAAAGACATTGTCAATGAGAGGACAAGCCAAGACTGAGAGAAAATAATGCAAAAGACAAATCTGCTGAAATTCTATTATCCAAAATATGCAAAGTACTCAACAATAAGGAAGTATAAGCATTGCAGACATCCTTCAATAGGTGGATGGCTAGACAAGATGTGGGACATCCTTACAACAGATTATTCAGTAATGAAAAGAAATGAACTATCAAGCCATAAAAAGACATGGAAGAACTTTAAATGCATATTGCAAAGTGAAAGAAGCCAACCTGGAATGGCTAAATTTTGTATGATGCCAATCATATGACATTCTGGAAAAGGCAAAAAAGAGTCAGTAAAGAGATCAGTTGTGGCCAGGGGTTAGGGGTAAAGGAATGATGACTAGATGACTAGGCAAGGCACAAATAACTTTCAGGGCAGTAAAATTATTTTGTATGATATGGTAATAGTGGATATGTGTCATTATCCAACTCTTTGTGATCCCAGGACTATATCCCATGGAATTCTCCAGGCCAAAATACTGGAGTGAGTAGCCGTTCCCTTCTCCAGGGGATCTTCCCAGCCCAGGGATTGAATCCATGTCTGCTGCATTGCAGGTGGATTCTTTACCAGCTGAGCCAACAGAGAAGCCCAAGAGTACTGGAGTGGGTAGCCTATCCTTTCTCCAGAGGATCTTCCTGACCCAGGAATTGAACCAGGGTCTCCTGCATTGCTGGCAGATTCTTTGACACATGTCATTATACATTTGTCAAAACCCAGAAAATGCACATCAAAAGTGAACTGTAAAATAAACTATGAACTTTTGGTGATACTGATGTAGATTCCTCATCTGTAATAAATATAGCACACTGATAGGGGATGTTGACAGTGGGGGAAGTTGTATGTATACTCGGAGGGGAGGTATATAGGAACTGTATTTTCCACTCAGTCTTGCTGTGCTCTTAACAATGTCTATTAAGTTTTTTAAAATTCATGCTGTTAAAACATAGCTCAGGTTAAGATTGTGGCCTAAAGTTCTTCTGAGTAAAGAGCAAGTTGGAAATCATCCTAAAGAAGTCACAACTTTGCTGGCACCAATAGGACGAGGTTCATAAAACCTTCACTGTCTCTACCTCACTCCAGAAATCTGTAAGCCCTCCATTAGTAGTGTCCCCTGGGGAGAGGGGAGTGGATGACTCCTGCAGGCACATTTTGCACAAAACAGACTGGGAATCCCAGGGCTATGCGCCAAATCGGATGTACCTTTTTTCTCTAAGACATTTAGATCAGGGCTTCTCTGACTTTAGTGCATATAGGAATCACTTAGAGAAGTTGTTAAAACAGACTGCAGGGCCTCTTCTGCAAAGATTCTGATTCGGTAAGTCTGCAGTGGGGCCTGAGAATTTGGATTGTCAACTGGCACCCTGGTTATACTGATGCTACCAGTCAGTGGATCACATTTAGAAGTTACAAGAATTTTGATGGTTTTTAAAGATGAAATCTTCTCAGTAAATGTTCTGGAATTTATATAGGAGGAGCTTGGGACCAGCAATCTGGCTGAAAGGGAATAAGGAATTACTCAGAAGGCTGCATCTACTTGGCAAGTACACTACATTTACTTAGAATAAGAGCTTATCTGGATGGACTGGGGTGATGGAGACTATGAGAGGGAGACTAAGCAAACTAACAGCCCATGTTTTGTTCTGCTCTCAGAAAGTTTTAATGATTTTTTGATCCATTTAGACAGGGCATGTGCCATGTAGGTCACCACAGTCCCCATCACATCCTAAGTCCCAAACTGACCAGCTTCACTCATTTATAACCTGCGAATCATTTGATTTTCCAAGTCCTATACTTAGTGATCTATCAGACCCATTATGTTTTAAAATTATGAGATATTATCTGTAGGCTTTCCTATTGTACCCAGAGAAGTTCCTACAAACATACAAAAAAGAGCCTTTGCCATCCAGTACTTTTAGCTATGTGCTTGGATGAGATCGTTAGATAGCATCATTGACTCAATGAACATGAATTTGAGCAAACTCCAGGAGACAGTAGAGGACAGAGGAGCCTGGTGTGCTACAGTCCATGGGATTGTAAAGAGTTGGACACGACTTAGAGCCTGAACAACAATAGTAATTTTCAACTATGTATCTTCACACTGCAATTAGAAATATTCAGGTAAAAATTGCTTTGTGAATACTATGACTCCACATAACAATATAGTTTATGATGAACATAAGCATCTTCCTTTAAGAAAACTTGGCATGTAAAACTAGAGATAGAAATTAATACATATGTGAATAAATAAGGCAAACTATAATAGTTTAGGGTGGTCAGATTTTGTTTAAAAATATAGGATGCCCAGTTACATTTGAATTTCAGATACACAACAAAGAATTTGTTTTTTGCAAATCTTTGGAAAACAAATTGGACATGGGCTTCCTTGGTGGTTCAGATGGTAAAAAATCTGCCTGCAATGTGGAAAATACAGGTTCAATCCCTGGGTCAGGACAATGCCCTGGAGAGTGGAATGGCTATCCACTCCAGTATTCTTGCCTGGAGAATTCCATGGACAGAGGAGCCTGGCAGGCTATACAGTCCATGGAGTTGCAAAGTGTCAAACATGATTCAGAAAATAAACTTTCCCTTTTCCTTTTTCATATTAAACAAACAAAAACCCAAAAAACTATTGCTTATTTGAAATTCAATTGTAACTTAGCATTCTGTATTTTATCTGGAATCTACGTTAGTTTCCTATTGCTGCTGTCAACAAATTATTACAAACTTAATGGCTCAAAGCAACATAAAACTTATTATCTTAGTTTTGGAGGTAAGAAATCTAAAATACGTCCCCAAGGCCACTTTCATTAGGAAAGGAGGCTCTAGAGGAAAATCCATTTTCTTGCCTATTCCAGCTTCTAGTGGCTTGCCCACATTCTTTGGTTTTCACACCCTCCTCAATCTTTAAAGCAAGAAGTATTTTCTTACAGATTTTTATCAACAAGTATGAATCTTCTTTTTGCAGAACAGAATAAGTCAAAGGACTTCAGTCACATGCATGAGACAGAACCATATGCATAATTTTCTTTGGCCTAGAATTACCCATATATTACATTAGTCTGAGTGCACTGAAAATCAACAGGTCCCCTGCATCTCTTCCCCCTCATTTTGTTGTATTAATGACAAGCTGAAGACTTAATTCCTCTGAACATATGGAAGAGCTTAATAATAACAGGAGAGACAGATTCCTGGCATAGTAACTCTTCCAATTATTCAATAGAAACCAGAACCAAACTTGATAAGCTCAAGGTTTTTATTTATTATTTGAAGTAAAAAATATGGAAGGAAAGTATATACTACATCTGACTTATTAGTGTTCAACTGTTGTTGTCTTAATCCATTCAAGCTACTATAACCAAAATACTACAGACTGGGTGGCTTATAAACAATCGAAATTTACTTTTCATAGTGCAGGAGACTGAAAGCCTGAGATCAGTGTGCCACCATGGCCACCATGCCACCCTGATGGTTGTGCCACCAGCTCCTTCAAGTTGCAGACTTCTTATAGTATCCTCACATGGCGGAAAGAACCAGGGAGCTTTGTGGGGCCTCTCTAATAAAGGCACTAATTTCATTCGGGAGGGATCCACCCTTACCTCATCTCCCAGAGGCCCCACCTTCAACCTCCATCAACTCTGGGGATTAGGATTTCAACATATGAATTTGGCGAGACACAAACATTCATACTATAGGAGATGTCAAGGCATAAGATCTTTTCAGATATTGATCATGTAGCTTCCTGTTTGAATCTTGAAAAACAGCAAAACAAATATCTCTGATAAAATGTCCAAATGCCAAAATTCCTTTAAATAAAGAAATAGTAAAATGTGTCAGAACAAGAAAAGATATTGCTTTTAACTCTTTCTGATCATAAAAGCTACTCACATGCCTTACAGAAGATTTGGGAAATTCATAAAGAAAAAAATTCAAAAGGAAAAAAAAATTTCCCCAAATCCCTCTAAGTAGAAATAATCATCTTAACATTTTGCATTATTTCTTTCCATGATAATTTATAGAAAATCAATTTCTATTTAGACAAACTGCATAGCAGATGTATTATATTATACAGTAAATAAAGTGTAAGTTTCCATTTATTTTGTGATCTGCCCATTGATTTCTTTCACCAGATGTGCTATTAAATAGGCCTTTCATCCACTTCTTCACAAGGTACTCCACCAGTCTCAGTGGGTGCTATAAAGGTTAATACAACATGGCTATCTTTATACACTTCTAATAGAAGTATATGTGGTCAGTATTCTTTTGGACACATTTAACAAAAGACCAATTCAAATGTATTGACTCACCAACTGGGAAGTCCAAAAATTGGTATAAGCTACTTCTACGTAAAGGGTCTACTTCTCTCTCTCTTCTAGAGAATATCTTCAAACAGGTTCTCTTCAGTTGGTGGCAAGATGGCCCCTCATAGTTCTAGACTTTCATGATCCTTAGTGTTTATAATCCTAGAAAAGGAAAGACCTACTCTCTCTCAGAGTTCACATGTTCAAGCCTGACGGAAGAATGTTTTTGGCCCCGCCTGGATGTACAATCAATGAGGAGAGAGGGGATGGGGTCCCACAATTAGCAGGGCCTGATCACACCCATGCCTGCTGTTAACAATAACACCAGAATCATGTAGGGTCAGGAAAAGGCATTTTACCAAGGAACAGAAGAATGCTGATCAGACAAAGCAACCAATGTCCAATAAAGAGGAGAGAAGATCTACACTGAAAGATTTTGTTGAAAACCAGGTTATATTTAGATGGACCATCTAGGTCAAAATACTGACTCAAACTGATTCTTTTTAAGGAGCAGAATGTACAACATTATCTGAATCTCTTCTCAAATTACAAAAAAGTTTCCCCTGAAAGCAAACAAATACTCCTTGGTCATTTCAAAAATTTCTTACTAAAAACAAGGTTATGAAGTAAATATATTTTATGATGGTATGCAGATAGGAGTGGAAATGGCTTATACACCTTTGGATTAACTCCAATAAAAGGCAAATGCTGAAGTGCTAAAATTACAATCCTGTAATAGTAAAGAAGGAAGGAACGATGGAAATGATGTAGAAGTGGAAGGTGTACAGGGGAAAGGTAGGCAAGCATAGGCAAAGTAATCAAGCAGCAATCTCAGAATAGCGATCAGATATGGCGTTTGGGGCAGTTTCATGCAAAGCCTTGCCAAATCAAAAAAGGAAGGAAACTAACAATTTGAATAGCTATTACGTCAAAAACATGTCAGAGGCTTTCATTCAGATCACTTAACACAAAGCAACTGTTTCCAACCTACAGACACAGAAGCTGAAGTTCAGAAGGATTATTTAATTCACCTAGAGTCCATCTGATCTGAAGTTTATCTGAAGTCAAAGTCCATTCTTTCTCTACCATCAAGTTGTTTTCCAGGAAAGGACAGACTATTTCAATAAAGGCCTATATCCTTTCTGACAGGAAAGAGAAATTACCAAATGCCCACTAAAATAACCCAAAGATTTAAATGATAAACTCAGTAGCTAGGAGTTCTGTTGCAAAGCTATAAACACGAATTGTGTTGTTAAAGAACTTAAATGGCTTGTATCCTGCCATTGCGTTGCCCCTTTTAAAAAACCAGTCAGCTGTCCGAAAGTGTAGATATAAGATCTGTTCAATTCCCTTCTTCACAATTTCTGTCTCCAGACAATGTCAAGCTCTTCCTTACCTCGGTCTTGGTTCACAAGGGTCCTTCTTCTTGAGAGACTTTTCCTCTCCTGCAGATGATATTCTGGCTGATCCTTCTCATCATGAATGATTTACTTAACTCAGATGTCATCTCTACATAGTGACCTCTTCCAGCAACTAGCCCTATTAAAACAGACTCCTCAGATAACATTTAGTATGTGGAAGTGTTTTATTTGTGGATGTTTTAATTGTTTATCTCCTCCAAAGAGAATATAAATTTTTTTAAGGGTCAGGAGCTTGGCCACCCTGTTATCCCAGCTCTTGAATTATTCTTTGGACACAAGAAGCTCTCACAAGTATTAGAAGTAATTAATTGAGAACACCTATTACAAGTAGTATAAATTGAGACTATAATGTATCACTGTTAGGAAATAGTTGAGAGGAGACAAGTGGAATGGAGCCTTGTAGGAGTTACATTGCCTATTACTAAAGCAAATAAAACAATAATATGTGAATACTAGTGCCCAACTCCAAGCCAGGCCCTGTTCTAAGCATTAGATATGTGCTAACCTGTTTTTCTCATAATCAATAAGTTTATCATTGCTATTTTGCAGATGAGTAAAAGTGAAATGTATAGGCTACACTGGTGAAGGTCACAGAACTATTAAAGGGCAGAGTCAGAATCCGGGCTCAGTGTGGAATTAATTCCTGCTTTTAACTACAGACGGTCCTGGACTACAATGGTTCCACTTTCAATTTTTCCATGGCTTGAAAGCAATATGTAGAAACCATACTTCTGAGTTTTGAGTTTTGATCTTTTCCCAGGCAATGGATATGCAATCCGATACTCTATGGTCATGTCGGACACTGGTAGCAAACAGCCATCCAGGAGTCCCCCTGCAATGCAGGAAAACCTGGGTTTGATTCCTGGGTCAGGAAAATCTCCTGGAAAAGGAAATGGCAACCCACTCCAGTATTCTTGCCTGTCCCACAGACAGAGGAGTTTGGCTGGCTACTGTCTATGGGGTCACAAGAGTTGGACACGACTTAGTGACTAAACCACCACCAAACAACTGATACAACCGTTCTGTACCCATACATCTATTCTGCTTTTCACATTCAGGACAATACTCAGTAAATTACACGTTAACACTTTATTATAAAGTAGTCTTTGTATTGGATGACTTTGCACAACTGTAGGCTAATGTAGGTGTTCTAAGCAAGTTTAAGGCAGGCTGGGCTAAGCCATGACATTCTTAGGTGTATTACTGTATTTTTGACTTAACATGGCTTTATCTGCACATGGCTTTATCTACCTTAAGTGGAGGAAGATCTGTACTTCTTGATTCTGTCTCTCCCCAAAAGCCAAGTGGTTGGCAGACAAACACACTAAAGTCCTCTACGCCTGCTATAAAAGGAGGTTAATACCTTAAAATAACTGGGGAGACTGTAAGAAATAAACAGCAAATTTTGTTTCAGTCAATGGTAGGTATAACACTATTAGTTACAAACTGCGAACATTCTCAAGTCTTGTCAGCTTTTCAAGGCTTACGAGGTTACACCGTCAGCCGGTAACACCCTAATTCGCCATCTCAACTTTCTTCCTTCCCCTACTCTTCACTTACGGCGTTTCTCCAATTCCAGTGTTTCTCCAATGAACGTGCAGAAAACTCTGCCTGTGCAGCTTTTTAGTAGCCAAATCTCAACCCCCTCATCTGTAAAGTAGCAATAATACCTTCTAGTCTACTCCGCTAGAACTGAAGAGAGAGTGTAGAAGTGTGACAGTGCTCTACTGATATTAATTTCTATCACTGGTGGTTTTGTCGGGGTCCCTTTCTCGCTTACTTTGTAGTAAAAGAAACAGATCTTTCCGTTTTTCTCTGAATTTCGCCTCCTTCCGCGTCTCCAGTCAGCGGGAAGAATCCCGTCAGGACGGCGCGGCTTTGCTTTGCGCCTGCGCACTAGCCACGGCCCGCTCGCCTCTGCTTTCCCCCGCTTCAGCCGTCGCGCTTTGATGACGTCGATGTCTGCGCCGCGGGGCGAGCTGGGCGCGCGTGAGGAGGTTCCAGTTCTGTTTTCCCTGCGGATTCCAGGACTTGTCGGTCTTCTGATTCGACAGCATGAAGGAGACGCCACTGTCAAACTGCGAGCGCCGCTTTCTACTCCGAGCCATTGAAGAGAAGAAGGTAAACTGGGAATTTAGCGCTGCGCCCGCGGTTGGGTTGC
The DNA here is from genome assembly GCA_007570785.1 of Antilocapra americana. Lineage (NCBI taxonomy): Eukaryota > Metazoa > Chordata > Mammalia > Artiodactyla > Antilocapridae > Antilocapra > Antilocapra americana. Next base: position 69,449 of record ML663611.1, on the reverse strand, counting down.
AGGCGGCTCGTAGCCTTCCGGCCTGGATGCTTGGACTTAGCTCTCTAGGCCCGGGGAGCCCCAGGAGGAGCTGCCGGTGCTTCCTCCAAACCCCCAGTATTTATTTGGCTCAGGTGGGGTCTTTTCAAGGCTCGGGTCATGCTAGCGTCTGTCAGTACCCGGGCACCTAGTTTCCACTCTCCCATATGGAGTAGTGAGTATCACACTTACCTCTAAGTCCTTAGCCCGGGGCCTGCCTAGCAAAGAGTAACAGATGTTTGTGTTAGGAATAAACGAATGAATGTTCTGCTTACAGCGTCTGGATGGCAGACAAACCTATGATTATAGGAACATCAAGATTTCATTTGGAACAGATTATGGGTGCTGCATTGTGGAGCTTGGGAAAACAAGGTAACTGAATTCGAATTGGGTATAAGCACAATAGGGAGAAATTTAAAAGAACTTTATTGACTCAGTTTACAAAGCAGATAAGAAGTCTGAACAGTACTTTGTTTAGCTGCCCCGAATAAGTTCATTTTCTTTAATGTAGGACTTTAGTTTTATAACTACACTTTACATTTTTAATGATGAATATATTTTCTGTCAACACGAGCCACACACAGTTGTTTCTGACCTCTGAATCATATATACAGCTAGCAGTGATTGCACTGAACTTGTTCCTTACATGTGTTGTCATTGAGAAGGGCCTGCTTTCCTCCTTTTCCTGAGTAACATGAGAATTTGATTTTTAATGTTCATTTGGAAGTTGTGGAGATATTAGTCAGATAATGTTGGTGAACTATGCCATATGAAAGCTTAAGGTGTCTCAAGGTTGCATGTCCGATTGTATCACTAAATATTTGTGAAGAGAGGAGTATGGTCATTGACACTTAAAAATCTGTGGAATAGTAAATACTGTAATAAGAGGTGTTTTGGGGTATGCCAATATATGTTTTATTTCTATATATATTCTACTACTGTACTTTGTAACTTCAATCATAGGGATATATCATACTGAACATTTAATTAACAGATTTGCACTTTATTTTTGCAGAGTTCTTGGGCAGGTTTCCTGTGAACTTGTTTCTCCAAAACTCAATAGGGCAACAGAAGGTATTCTTTTTTTTAATCTTGAACTCTCTCAGATGGCTGCCCCAGCTTTTGAACCTGGCAGGTATTTAAATCTTATTTTAAAAAAACTGCTTTAACCCGAGGAAGGCCTAACAGGGAAAAGCAATTGTTTTAATACCTGGCGTTACATTTCATGACATTAGCCCATTCCTGTTTTCACAGGCAGTCAGATCTCTTGGTGAAGCTGAATCGCCTCTTGGAAAGATGTCTAAGAAATTCAAAGTGTATAGACACTGAATCTCTCTGTGTTGTTGCTGGTGAAAAGGTGGGGAATATACCCAAAATTCTTAATCTTGGGATAAGTGCTGTTGATTCGTGGATCTTTGTGCCAGTAGTTTCATTCTCAGAGCTTCAATTCAGTTTCATTCTGGTTCACTTCAGATATTATGGAGTGCTGTCTATAGAACTTTCTATAGAATCACTCTTTGGAGGGACAAAAAACATTGGTGAAAATAGCAGCTTAGATTTGTATACAAATTCCTTATTCAAATAACTTGGGGTTTTTACATATTCTCGTGTCTCTTTCTTATGAGTTGATGGAAGCAGTTAATGTTCTCCTTCTTTATGGATGAAGAGCTAAAGAACTGATTAAGTCCTTCATTTGGATAAGTTCATTGACCTACCCAGGGCCTCATAGTGAGTCACTGGTAGTCTAGGGACATTGGAAATATTACTGTCAACATATTGTGCTGCTTAATAATATTAAAACTTTATTCTTGATTAGGGTATTTTAACCATCTTTTTGGCTTCAGAGAAGTCACTTAATCTTTCCACATTTCATACTTGAATATTACACTTCCTTTACTTGTAAGGTTATCATAAATATTGTCCAGGAACCTAAGTGTTTGAGTTTTTTAAGTTAGGAGAGAATAAAAATACGTTAGTCTTTGGAATTAGGGAAATCTTAGTACGAAACATCAGAGTGGTTCTGTTCAGTTGGAGTATATATTTTACTGTTGTCAAATGACTCATGGAAAGGTGAACTGGTATTTCAGGTGTTGGTCTGAATTAATATTTTTCTACGTATATTTTTACTGGTACACTGGAAGGAATAAAGGCATGTTTTAACAGCAAGAGAAAAATTTGCACACAGTGTTATCTTTTCTTATAAATAATCTGTGCTTGTGACCGTTTAGGATTTATTTTTATTTTAAATTCATATTCAGGTTTGGCAAATACGTGTGGACCTACATTTATTAAATCATGATGGAAATATTATCGATGCTGCCAGCATTGCTGCAATTGTAGCCTTATGTCACTTCCGAAGGCCTGATGTCTCTGTCCAAGGAGATGAAGTAACATTGGTAAGCTCCCGTGATGTGAGCCAGGCTCCTTCTTAATAATGAATGACGTGCAGGACAACTTGTTTTTAATGAAGTTTTGTTGTAAATGGCAATTAGGTATGTTTTAAAATTTGTTCACAAGGCAAAAACTACATGTGCTCATAATTGCTCTTGAAATCTCTTAAATCTCCTATACAGAAGTTTTGTCAATGGAAGTACATGCTATCTTGATGTTCTAGAATAGAACTAGGTTGGATTGAGCATTAGATAAAGTGGCTGGCTTATGCTTAGGGAGTGTGTGGAAAATATATAATTCTCCGTATTTTCACAGGGAGATGCTTTTTCTTATTCTGTGGCAAAAGCCACCAGAAACGCTTGGAAAGGTTGTTAAAACATATTGCTAGTCTCCATCTTCAGAGTAGGATGGGGATAAGATGTATGACTTTGTACTTCTAACAGCGTTCCCAGGTGATAATGATAGCGGTGGTATAAGGATCACATTTTGAAAACCATGGACATTGACTATTTACACTATCCTTTTTTGTATGTACAGAGTATCTCAATTCCACTTTATATAAATTATGTGCTAGGATAGTGAGAGTGCACTGTGGTGATAGTTTGATTTTTGAAGTTATAAAAGGAAACATCAGATGCCCCAAATTCTCTTAAGCTGTCATTCATGATGCTATTTTTAGGAATAAAGTTGGAGCAGACAGAGATGTAGACAAAGTTTTGTTAACAATGGAGATGTTCCTTTAGAGAAGGGAGTTGGTATAAGGAAGTAAAAAAGAAAGTATAGTATGATTAGTAGACAAAAAAGACACTGATTAAAAAGTATTGTACAGGACTTCCCTGGTGGCTGGGTGGTAAAGAATCTGTCTGCCAGTGTCGGAGACACAGGTTCGATCCCTGATCTAGGAAGATCTCACAGGCCATGGAGCACCTAAGCCCCCGTGCCACAAGTACTGAGCCAGCACTCTGGAGCCATTAAGCGGCAGCTGTTGAGCCCACACGCTGCAGCTCCTGAAGCTTGCTTGCCTAGAACCTGTGCTCTGCAACAAGAGAAGCCACCACAGCGAGAAGCCCATGCAACTAGAGAGTAACCCCTGAACAGCCCATGCAGCAACAAAGACCCAGCACAGCCAAAACTAAATAAACTAATTATTCACTAAAAAAGATACTCAACAGGTATTGATGGTGGTAAAGTGGTACAGCCATGTTGGAGGAGTTCAGCAGTTTCTTAAAAAGTTAAGTGTAAACTTAATACTGCCCACCAATTCTATCCCTAAGAGTGTACTCAAAGAGAATGAAAGTATACATTCACTCAAAGACTTCTGTGGGAATGTTCATAGCAGCATTGTTTGCTGTAGCCAAAAGCTGGAAACTATCCAAGTGTTCATCAACTAGTGAATGGAAAAGCGAAGTGTGGTATATCTACACAGTGGAATATTATTTCACAGCAAAAAGGACCAAGCTGCTGATGTCATGTATACTTCAAGGTGGATGAAACAGGCTCAGTTGAAAGGAGGTAGATGCCGGAGATGGAAAATTGATTCCACTTACATGAAATGCCCAGAAAAGGCAGATTTCTAGAGACAAAGTAAGTCAGTGATTGCTTTGAGCTGGGAGTGAGAGTGATCAACTTCAGACATGCTAAAGGGATTTGAGGTGAATAATGAGAATGTTTTAAAAAAAACTAGATTATGGTGATAATTATACAACTGTGATACTGAAGCTGAAGCTCCGATGCTTTGGCCACCTGATGCGTAGAACTAACTCATTGGAAAAGACCCTGATGATGGGAAGGATTGAAGGCTGGAGGAGAAGGGGACGACAGAAGATGATATGTTTGGATGGCATCACAGACTCAATGGACATGAGTTTGGGTAAACTCCTCGAGTTGGTGATGGACAGGGAGGCCTGGCGTGCTGCAGTCCATGGGGTCACAAAGAGTCGGACACGACTGAGTAACTGAACTGAACTGATACAGTTACTAGAAAGTGGATTATTTACTAACAATTAGTGGACTTTATGGTATGTAAATTATACCTCAGTAAACTTTTTTGGCAAATACATAAAGTTGTAAGGAAGGTGAATGGCAAAGTCAAACAGGTAATTGCAAAAGAAGTTATTTAGGCACTTAAGATTAAAGGGGTTTCATCTTTTACCTTGATATTTGATGTACAAGATGATTGTTTTATATGTTTATAACTTAGTGACTGTCATTGCTGAAACTTGTTTCATATAGTACACACTTGAAGAACGCGACCCTGTACCACTGAGCATCCATCACATGCCCATCTGTGTCAGTTTTGCCTTCTTCCAGCAAGGGTAAGTCTCATCCTTGTCATAGCCAAAATTATTAATGAAGCTAGACATTTTTTGTTCCACTCAAATGTGCCATAGGCAAATGAACAAATCCTTCCTTTAATATTACCTTATAGTTCTTTTCTTTCTTTGTAAGAGCATTAGTTGACAAATGCTCAGTACTGAGAGTTTCCTCAGTAGAAGTGATAAACTCTCCTCTAGCGAAGAGACTTCACGTTTTTCTTTTCATGGCATACTTAGAAATTTATGAGTTTACCACAAGATGTTAGTGTATCTTCCCTAGATAAAGATACTAGGCTCTAATTTTGGAGTGTAGGTGAAACTTACTGTGGGTTAATAGAAGAAGACTTTAGAGTATATTTGAGGAGCATATTAGATGGAATAGTTGTAGGATAAGAGCAAGTCACAAGGGGGAATGGTTCACAGATGGATAAAAACCTAGGTTCTTTCAGCTCTCCAGTAGTTTCTTCACAACTCACTGCTAATTCCTCCTGCAACAGAAAACTGAAATCTTAGGTCCTTTAAATGGTGTTTAGGTGCCTTTAAATGAAAACTTGAGCCTTATGTCTCTTTAGAAACAAAAGTATAAATATTTTAGCAATTTTATAACTGACAGTTGGAGAAAAGCTTTCATCTTTCAGTCATTGAATTTTGTTAGAGGGAAATAGCACTGTCCAGTAGAATTACTACATATGCCATATATGTAGTTGTAGTAGCCACGTTAAAAGGGTAAAAAGAAACAGGTAAAATTAATTTTGATATTGTTTATTTTACTTAGTGTATCTAAAATATTTTAATATGTAATCAGTATCTTAAAAATTATTCCTGAAATATTTTGCATTTTTTTTAATGAGCCATAAGCAGAACCTGGAAGAATTTCAAAGTACGGAATATTAGGGAAGCTTTAGAATTAACCAAATTAATGTTTTAATAATTCTGTTGTCTCTTCACATTATCAATATCAGTATCAGTTCAGTCACTCAGTTGTGTCCGACTCTTTGCGACCCCATGAACCACAGCATGCCGGGCCACATGTGGACAGCCACAGCATGTCCATCACCAACTCCCGGAGTCCACCCAAACCCATGTCCATCGAGTTGGTGATGCCATCCAGCCATCTCATCCTCTGTCATCCCCTTCTCTTCACATTAAAGTGACTCAAAATTCATAGGCTCAGACCTGCATATACTCTCTTGACTTTATTATAATGCTGTCTTTTAAAAATGGTGTGATTAGATTGATACTTCTCTGTCCATGGGATTTTCCAGGCACAGATACTAAAGTGAGTTGCCATTTCCTTCTCCAGGGGATCTTCCTGACCCAGGGATTGAACCCATGCCTTCTTCATTGGCAGGCAGAGTGGATCAGCGGTGAAGAGTGTGCGTGTAGTGCAGGAGATGTGGGTGCAGCCCCTGGGTTGAGAAGATTCCCCTGGAGGAGGAAATGGCAGCCCACTCCAGTATTCTTGCCTGGGAAATCCCATGAACAGAGGAGCCGGGCGGGCTACAGCTCATGTCAGACATGACTTGGCTGAGCAGTAACAAATCTTTTTAAAATATCCATTATCTTAACACTGACACAGAATGGGAGAAATAAGTCACAAACCTGACAAATGATTAATTTCCAGAATATACAAGCGGCTCATTCAGCTCAATGGAGAAGGCAGTGGCACCCCACTCCATACTCTTGCCTGGAAAATTCCATGGACAGAGGAGCCTGGTAGGCTGCAGTCCATTGGGTTGCAAAGAGTCAGACACAACTGAGCCACTTCACCTTCCCTTTTCACTTTCATGTATTGGAGAAGGAAATGGCACCCCACTCTGGTGTTCTTGCCTGGAGAATCCCAGGGATGGGGGAGCCTGGTGGGCTGCCGTCTGTGTGGTCGCACAGAGTCGGACACGCCTGAAGTCACTTAGCAGCAGCAACAGCAGCAGCAGCATTCAGCTCAGTAACAGAAAAACAACCCAATCAAAATATCGGCAGAAAATCTAAACAGACGTTTCTCCAAAGAAGACATGCTCATGGCATATAAACACATAAAAAGATGCTCAACATTGCTCATTACTATACACATAGTGTATAAACCCATGAAAAGATGCTCAACGTTGCTCATTACTAGAGAAATGCAAATCAAAACTACAATGAGGTATCACCTCACACCAGTCAGAATGGCCGTCATCGAAAAATCTAAAGACGATAAATGCTGGAAAAGGTATGGAGAAAAGGGAACCCTTTTGCACTGTTGGTGGGAATGCAAATTGATACAACTATTGTAGTATGGAATTTCCTTACAAAATGAGGAGTGAAACCACCACATAACCCAGTAAACCTAGTACTGGGCAGAGATGTATGTACGTATACCCTGAGAAAATTATAATTGAAAAAGACATTATGTACTCCAGTGTCATCACAGCACCACTTCCAATAGCCAGGACATGGAAGCAACCTGGATGATTGTTGACAGATGAATAAAGAGGCTGTGGTACATGTACACAGTGGACTATTCCTCAGTCATAAAAAGGAAAAACATTTAACTCAGTTCTAATGAGGTGGGTGAACCTAGAGGCTGTTACACAGGGTGAACTAAGTCAGCAAGAGAAGGACAAATATCATATAGTAACACATACATGTGGAATCTAGAAAGATGGTACCGATGAGCCTGTCTGCAGGGCAGTAATGGAGATGCAGACACAGAGAACAGACTTGTGGACACAGGGAAGGAGGGAGGGAGGGAGCAAGTTGACAGCCGCCTTGGAACATGTGCTTAGCCATAAGTAAAATTAGGTAGCCAGGGGACACTTGCTGTGTGGTGCAGGGAGCTCAGATCTGGTGCCTGTGACACTCCAGAGGGGCGGGCTGGGGTGGGGGGAGGGAGGGGACACGGGTACACCTGTGGCTGGTACACGGTGATGTATGGAGAAGCCAGCACAGTGTTGTGAAGCGGTTATTCAGTTTAGGAAAGTTGACGAGCTCTCAGTATCACATTTGTTCAAGCACACTTACCATTCATTTCAGAACATACTTATTGGTGGATCCCAGTGAACGAGAAGAGCGTGTAATGGATGGCTTGCTGGTGATCGCCATGAATAAGCATCGAGAGATTTGTACCATCCAGTCCAGTGGTGGGGTCACGCTGCTAAAAGATCAGGTCAGTATTTTGGTTGATGTTCCATGAGGAATAGGTCTCTTATTTTTAGAAGCTTTTCCTTGTTTTGTGCCTAAAATCCAGTAGGTATTTTCCGCGATTGAGCCTCGGCTCTGTTAGACTCTGGTCCATGACTGTCCTTACGCTCTGCTGACCTGTGACTGCAAGGGGTCCTTCCCCAGCTCCGCCCCCGTGTGCGGCACTCCACAGGCTGACCCCTCTACACAGAGGGGTACTCTTCCCAGAGAGGAAAGGGATTTATGTCCCTGTTGTTTTTAAAGTGTCGTAAAGTAGATTTGGGTAAGAATTTTACTTTTTGAGATTTGGGTACAGTGGGCAGAAATTCTCAGATCCCGCTGCGTGTGAGATGCATGTGGGGGCTTTTAGAAGATCGATTGCCACGTAGCACATGGTGCGGCCGGCTAGGAGCACCAAGGCTGCTTGCTGGGACCCCAGCCCTGCCTTACACTCAACTGACCTTCGGCACTGTTCCATCTTCCTGTGCTTCCATCTCTTTATCTGTAAAATAGGAAGTCATCTTAACGTCAGCACCTTCTTGTTAGGAGAAGGTAAGGATCAGTATGGATCCTTTGCACTGGATAGCATAAATTAAGTATACAGTAAATGTTATTTCTGGAGATTCTGATCCACTGGTTCCTGAGGCCTGGGACTCTGCTTTATAAAAGCTTCTGAGGGGACACTGTGCAGCTCTGTCTGGAGCAGAGATGGGGATCACTCACAGAAAGGAAGTGAGTGTATCTGTGGCCTCTTCAGTGCTATCTTACATTGTCATAGAATACTTTTTGGGTCAGTTCCCTTAATTAAAAGTCTCTTAACGTCTTGCCTTAATTTGTGTTTTTATGTTGTATTATTTCCTAATTTGAAAAAAAAAGTAAGGCTTAAATTGCAAAGGTAGAAAAACTAATCTTATGTTTTTAGTTTTGCTAAAGAAAACTCTTTGATTTATTGTCTTTAAATAATTGCATTCACTTTTATAAATAGGTTTTGAGATGTAGTAAAATAGCTGGTGTGAAGGTAGTGGAAATTACAGAGCTAATACAAAAAGCTTTGGAGAACGACCAGAAAGTTAGGTAAGTTTAATTTTTTTTAGAATTGAATGGTCTCATTATAAATTTTTCTGTTAATGACTTTTCTTGCACAAGCATAACCATACAATTTTTACACTCAAATCTTTCCTTATCTAGTCTCAGTTGAATATACTACTTAATGTTTTTGAAAGTTGATCAAACTGTTTATTGTATTGCATTCCATTTAAGCATAATCTGTATTGAAAAGCCACACAATGCTTTTCTCTCTCTTTTAAAAAAAAAAATTAACAGTTTCTTAGGAAAAAGAGAATCTGGTAACTTATACTAACAGAACACAAGCTGGAGTTGATCTCCATCTCTTCTTACTCTGTGACATTAAGCGATAGCTGTGTCTTGGCACTTCAGTGTCTGCTGTGGTCTGGGAGGTTACTGCCTACCTGGTGGGGCTGGTTTGAGGACTGCGGAATAATATACCTCAAGCACATAGCACATGCTTGGCACGTGGTTTAATAAATGGTTAATTATAGTAGCTTTCTATTTTCTCACTTGATAGGCCAAATAAATGTGTGAGATTAAGTCAGTCAGATAATTTCTCATCCAGTGTCTCATCTATCAAAAGGATAAAATAGTTAACTCTTTTTTCCTTCCTGTCTTCATCTCATTCCTCCTTTCCCTCCCCACTCCCTAAAAAAAAACACATAGGAAAGAAGGTGGAAAGTTTGGCTTTGCAGAGTCTATGGCAAATCAAAGGATTACAGCATTTAAAATGGAAAAGGCCCCTATTGATACCTCCGATGTAGAAGAGAAAGCAGAAGAAATCATTTCTGAAGCTGAACCTCCTTCAGAAGTGTATCTTTACTGGGTGATTTTTTTTTTTTTTTCAGTAAAAACAAGATTTATAAAACTTGTGGCATGATTAGGGCTGTGTGAAGTACATGCATACTGAAATTTGTTTCCTGAAAACTGTTAGAAAAAAACACTTACAAGACAAGATAGTGATGAGGTAAATTGATGGTGTAACATTTATCTTCTCTTCAACTATCCTCAGAAATCAGAAAATTTTATATTTTAACAACTTACAGTGTTTCATTTTCCTTTGGAAAAATTCTTGACTCTCAGTGACATAGTCAAACACTACGTATACATCATTATGTTGTTCTTAAAATTGATTCATTCACCAAATTTATTACTACAACTGAAATGTTCCAAGCCAGTGTGTGTGTCTTGATATTTGTCACCTATTCGGTCCATAAAACCTTAACCTGAGTTACACATTCTTCATTGTTCAGCCATCCATAGTATCAGTTCAGTTCAGTTCAGTCACTCAGTCATGTCTGACTCTTTGTGACCCCACGAATCACAGCACACCAGGCCTCCCTGTCCATCACCAACTCCCAGAGTCCACCCAAACCCATGTCCATCATGTCGGTGATCCCATAGTATAGCCGTTAAATTTTTTTTTTCTAAGAATTTCAGGCGAACTTCAGACTTAGCGGAAGGGAACTTTCATGCTAATTGTTTTCAACACTGCATCAAATAGCAGTATATTTGTTATTCGGTTTTCTTAACTTGCTAAGTGTTTCTAAACCTGTGCTGTGGACTCCTGGAACGGCCCAAATTGGAGAGGGGATAGAAAACTCCTGGGGTCATCTTGAAGACTCTGAGAAGGAAGATGAGGATGAAGGTGGCAGCGATGAAGCTATCATTCTTGATGGTATAAAAATGGACACAGGAGTAGAGGTCTCTAATGTTGGGAGCCAAGGTATGTGACACTTCATGGCTGTGGTGTGTGTGTATGTATCTATATATATCTTAGGAATCTTATTTTATATTAGGAGTTACTTATTTGAGGGACTAAATGTTAATTTAAATTTCAGCTGTTGAGGCTGACTGCAATATTAACTCCCAGTTCTTTTCTAAGAATATACTTAGCTTTGTAGAATGGTGGTATTTGATATGCGAGGAGAGTGACAGAAGTTTTTTGTTCTTTTGATTATATATCCGGGCCAGTTTTAAAAGGATAAATTTCTTAAACCTCATTCGTGCATGCTCTTTCTCCTTTGTATAGTTTTTAATGCATGCTCAGTCGCCAAGTTGTCTGACTCTTAATGACCCCATGGACTGTAGCCCGCCAGGCTGTCCGTGGGATTTCCCAGGCAGGAATACTGGAGCGGGTTGCCATTTCCTCTTCCAGGCAATCTTCCCATCCCTGGGATCAAACCCCCGTCTCCTGCATTGGCAGGATTCTTTACCACTGAGCCACTTGGGAATCCTCAAATATAAAAAGGAAGTATCAGAACACATATTTGAACAGTGCTGTCCATACAGCCTTCTGTGGCGTTAGAAATGTTGTCTGTACTGTCCAGCGTAGTAGCCCCTAGGCCCTTGCTTTTGAGCAGTGAGATGTGGCTTGTGTAACTGAATGCTGGATTTTAACTGATAGTTAAGCAGCCACGTGTGGCTCCCATAGTAGAGCTGTATGAGAGCCCACACCATTCTAAATGTGCATGAATAGTGGTAGTCCTAGCTGTTGTTTCCTGAAAGCAACAAAACTGTAAAAATGGTTCTCACCTGTTGGATATTCCAAGGACAATCAAATTCTATCATGAATTATTGATGTAGACATAAAGTAGGTCGGTAGAGAACTAAAGGACAGTTACTAAATCTGGCTTAGAAAATACTTGCACATACCTGCCTGCCTTTGAGGAAGATTGTTGCCTGTAAATATTACTGAGAACCTACTGGGATTATTTTGTAAGGCAAAAAAAAAAAAAAAAAATCCCCACTGGGACCCTTATTCAGCTTGATGTTTAAAAAAAAAAAAAAACTATATATGCCTTTATATATATAGGTGGCCCACCTGCCAATGCAGGAGACCTGAGATGTGGGTTCGATCCCTGGGTGGGGAAAATCCGCTGGAGGAGGAAGTGGCAACCCACTCGAGTTTTCTTGCTTGGAGAATCCCACGGGCAGAGGAGCCTACAAGTCCATAGGGTTGCAAAGAGTTGGACACAACTGACACACCTTAGCACACACATATGAACAAAGGGAAGAAATGGAAAACTCTGATGTGGATTGGAAATGGACTCTTCACATACTGTTTTTTGGAATTTAAATTGACCCAGTTTCTGGAGGAGTTTGGCAAAAATCTTTTAGAAAGCACAAGGAATTCAGTTGGAATATTGACTTGTTTCCAGATTAGTTCTACAAAAGATGCACTGTATCTATAGATTTACCCCAACTTTTCTGTGAAAGCAGCACACTTGGTTTTTTAGAACTCCAAGGAATAAACTCAGGGACAGGAAGAACCGAACAGATCTGTAATCCTCCAGCTAAAATGCTGCCTGGGCCTCTTCTATCTGAAATCTAATTCCTCTAACATTTTCTTAAAGATGCCCCTATAGTGCTCTCAGACAGTGAAGAAGAAGAAATGATCATTTTGGAACCAGATAAGAATCCAAAGAAAATAAGGTAACAAATTTCTGGTTTATTTCAAATGTGTACTCAGTACTTTTTAGAGGCTTGCTCTCTGGTTTATTGTCATCTTACTCTCCTATAAACAGACAGCTTTTTCATTAGCAACCCAGGTGTTCTTTCTATGGTTTCTCTATACAGCTGCATGGGTGCCTTTCAAGGCTGTAGTATTCTTCTGCCATAGTTGGCAAAAATCCAACCTACTGGAAAAAGTTAAGTTTGGATCACCAAAGTAGGGGGCAGTGTAGGAAGGAAGGTTGGTAAACCATTTGTGGAATCAGTGCATAGTACTAATACTGTTGAAACGTTACTTTGTTCATAGAACACAGACCATCACTGCAACACAAATAAAAGCACCAAGTAAGAAGCCAATGAAGAAGAGAAAAAAGAAGAGCGTGGCCAATTAAAGTTCACATAGTTGTGTATATAAGTATTAAAAAGGTATTTATTCAGTGCTAACAGTCTTGAGTATTTTATTCACAAATCCATCATAAAACCTACTTCTTTATACAGTTTTTTACATTACGCTTTAAAATAAATGTCTGGAGAACTCTACAGGTTTTTAAATAACTGTCATTTTGGTAGGTTAATTGTACTAAAAGCTGATGAATGAAAAAGTACTTTCATAGTGTGTACACAGGCCTGAAAGATTCTTAGATTATTCCCAAGTCACAGCTGGCCCAGTTCCTTAAGGAAGTGAATGTCAGCACCTGTGTGTCAGAAGGAGATGCCTTCCCAGTCCCGGTGAATTTTTCTGAGTGAGAGCCTGAAGTCAAATTTTTACTTCAAATTAAATTTGACTTACAAACCAAATTTTCAAAATCAATTTATTAATTTTTATCCTGACTGCTGACATCATTAATACTTTAACATAAACCACTTAAAATTAGCCAAATATCTAAGATAGTTACATGTACAAAAGATATACAAATTAAAACCATTTAAAAAGTAATAGATACCATAATTTGTACTGGGCCATAACTTCTGTATTCAGAAATGATTGTAAAATTAAAACCTAAAATACAGTCTGTACACCATAAACTTTGAGTGATTTACATCTTAGAAAACAAAGGCAGTCTTTTCACTGTTCCACATTTAGTGTGTCTGGTGGGTTGAGGAGAGAAACACCATGATACCTGTTAAGTAGGGGAAAAAAAATCCATTTTTAGTAAACATTCATTGGGTGAAGCACATCATGGAATTATACACATACCAGGAACTCAACAAATTTCTGCCTACTTCATTTAATATTTACAAAGCCAGTCTGGTCCCCCAAACATGCATGCATGCCCTGTTCCTCTCCCTTCTCCCTCAAATATAGGACAGAAAGCTCAAAAACACATGGCTGCTAAGAGAGCAGTTGTTTAAATAATAAAGTTAAAACATTAAGGCACTCCGTAGGACAGCCTGGAAGAGCAAACTTGTGTAATGTCTATGCTGTTAGTTCTTACTTTGAGTTTTTGTACTTCTCTCTTATTGACTGCTGTGCGTGCTGTGGTGCTCTGAGGTAGGTCTGGTGAAGGTCCAGGAGACAAGGCTTTAGAGTTTCCAGAGTATATCCAGTCTTTTGTACTAATGATTCAGGCTGCAGGAGGGAAGAGAAAACCACTGAACTTTGTTTTTGTAGCGGACACCAAACACAAGTTAGTAGTTAGCATAAAGCTTGAGTTTTGTTAAACTTCAGTATTCAACACCTCCAGTGGTGGACAGGGAAGCCTGGCATGCTGCAGTCTACAGGGTCACAAGGAGTCGGACATGACTGAGTTACTGAACTGAACTGAACATTTCCTGGTTTTAAGCTCCTTTGGGCTGACTTCAATTTTTACTGTTTTTCCCTGCCAATGGCAGGCCTTGTCACCCAAATTCTTTAAGCACATCTTTCAAATCCAAGTAGTAACTAAGCTTTCTACCTAACAAAGACAAGGTAAGACAGGATGCTTTAAACAGGGATGGTTGGACAGCTCTTCCAGTTCAGTACATTTAGACAACTATCAATCGTCTGAGACAGTTACTTATCTGGCACAGGCATTTAAAATCACAAGGTAGATGTGTGAAGATGCTGTAATACATACCCAGCTTTGTCCTGTGACTGTGTAGAGTGCTAAATGAAAGGCCGCTGCAGCGATAACGGATGGCAAATACTTGAGATACGGGTCAGCATCTATCAAACTTAACTCTCCCAAAAACTGGAATGGAAAAGTAAATAACTTCATGATCATAAGAGCTCTGGAATTCAAACCTCAAATCCTCCCTCTCTGACCTGATTTTTTCCTGTCTTTTAAAACTGGCTATATAGCAACCATATAAAAAATTTTCAGTCACATCTTTAGATATATCCACTGCATTGTTTTGCTTCATTCTCATCCTGTATGTTTCCTCTAGCCTTAAGAACAACCCTTCTGGCTACCATTCATTTTCCATCCTCATATTCCCCATGCTTTCTCAATTTATATTATCTTTTGCAAGTGATAGGCTTTCTTTCATGTGCTGCAGCACTAATCTGTCTTAGAATACTACATTTCTTGACCAAAACTGTATAATGAAACTAGAGCTTGCCCTAGTTGTGACCTTAGAATCTTCATTCAACAGAATGAAAAGAACTTACCATTGCTAAACTTTCAACTTTGCAGTTTGCAGGCTGCTGATGCAGAAAATACTGGGTAAGAAACTGATTTATTGTTGGTGCAGCTAAGTCAAAAGCAAGGACTTTCAAGACTAGGTGCTCCATCCTCAGAACTTGTTTCTTGGTATATGTGTCATCTGTAATGTATACAAACTCTGCTACTTCTGGCGGGTATATTTCTTCAAACTTTCTACAATGAAAGACGTAATTAGTCCTTCTAAATGAAAAGCAAGCTTGTTTATCCCAACTTGAAATCCCTTAAGCAGAATAAATGGAATGAATCTGAAACCAGCTGCCTGTTTCCACTGATACTTGACCATTTTTAGCTGAAATTGGGTAAATGCTAATTAAAAGCCCCAGATATGTCTTCCACTGAAGTCCAAGGAAATGAAAGACTGAGTTCCCAAGATGGGAGCAAGGTCATCAAGGAACTGAAAATGTAGGAAATTTCCTTAGAAAAAGAAATGCTTTATATTTTAGTTTTCATGTCTTAATGGGGAAAAGGTAAGATTTTGCTTATTTAACTTTTCTGTGGAAGGAACCACACTTTATAACCTGGTCCTAGTGTACTAAAATCTTGCCAGTCTGTAGGTTCAAGTGCCCTGAAAGATCTAGGGAAATTAATGTCCTAAATTTAGTTTCATCTACACTACCACCCCTCAAGTAGTTGTAAGTCCTGCTTTGTGTTATACGTTAAAACATCACACTTGCCAAATATATGTATTTTAAATCACAATTTCTTTCCTACATAGAAAAATACTACTTATCACTTTTAACCCAATGAACCGAGTTGGACTTACGAGGCTAAAAGCATAGCAGCAGTGCCCACAAGTTGAAGTTTTCCTCTCAACACAGACATGGATGAAAGAAACCTATCAATGTAGTTCACAGCCAAATGCAGGGTCTCGTTCTGCAGTTTATATTCTTCTCCTACTTCAACTAACCAGTCCACGAGGATAGCCCTCATACTGTTAGTAATGTCTGGCTGTTTCTTCATGTAACCCACTTTAGGCTTACATTTAACCTGTTGAATGTTAAAATTGCAGTTAGACAGTCTATCATTAACAGATACTAGCTACATGCTAGAAACTTAAATATAGTAATTAACTGGCAGTTAAAAAAATTTAAAAACATCTTAATTTCATTTCCCCACAGTAAATAAACAGCAGCATAAAGAGTAGATTCAGGGAGCAGTTACCTCCATTTCCCTAAGGTATGTGTGAATGTCCTCATGGTAGTCTGGTACTTCATTAACACTCACTGGCTTTTCATCTTCCAATACAACTGACATTTCCATAGTATGTGGAGACTCTGGGACAATTCAAAAATACAGTTAAATTCACTTACTTTTTGACTTAGCTAAAAATGATTGTCCTTGTAAGGAGTCCCATACTACCAATGAGCTTATTTCATCCAACTAAAAGAGCCTTTTATGACAAAATACATAGACGATTTAGCTCTTATTTTAGTACCTCTGTCCACTTAGTTTTGGAATGATTTTAATTAAAATATCGATAGACCATTAACAGGAAAATGAATTTAAGGAGCAGGTTATTAAGTTAAACTATCATTCATCTCGCATGATAGGTAGACAGTGGTTCTGTTAGAACAAGGTTAAAATCCAAACTCTGAGATAATATCTAGGATTTGTCATAGAGTTTGCAGACCCCAAAGTCTAACATTTGCAAAGCATAATCCAGGCAACAATTAGAAGCAGGACTAACAAGTGTGCTAAAGAGGAAATCAGATTTGTCATGGGCAGTTCAAACATATTAATGGTACAATCAACAGGTGATTGGTAAATTCATCTTTGTAGGCAACGAATGTTGTCCATTATTATTTCAGCTCAAAGTTTACTTTGAGGTTAAAATTCGCTGTGAATTTTAAATAAGAATACAGATTACTGTATTTCCAAAGTACTTCTCTGCTATACCTCTCATTTATACAACTAAAACTGATATTGAACTCAGTGAGCTGCTCAGTGAGCCCACACCCTGACGGAAAAGCAGCACAAACTGTAGACAGCCGTCCATAGTTACTCTGACTCACAGGAAGACAACTGTCCTTCTCTGATATCAGACAATCACTCAGATGGGTTTTACAGAAACAAAGGTTTAGAGCTGGAAGGGATGTTGGCTATCTCAGTATTTAAAGCTGCATCCTCAGATGGCATTCTCTGAAATGGTATGAACAAAGTCTTAACTGAAATATATTCTCCCAACCAAGCAATATTTCGAGGGTCAATTAAGTCTTTGGGATCTAATGAAATTGATGTGACTAGCAGTGTACCAGAAGGAACATGGGATTAGAATCTTTTTGGAGGTCACCAGGTCACGGATTAGCTGTGAAGCCTGAGATAAGTCACACCCTTTCTAAACTTGTTAGGGTATGCCTAACTCATAGTAAGGCTCAGGTAAAATGTCTTAAAGGAAAATATTACCTATTTAATAATTACATTTATTCAAGTTTTCTTTAAAGCTTACCAAAACTACCATCCATTGGGTAATCAAGAGGTGCCAGTGGCTTTCTTGGTCCTGGTAAAGTAACAGCTGAATTAAAAGCCAAGACATCTTCACTTTCTGATTTTTTAGATTCAGTTAGCCTCTCTTGAGTCTCTTCTTCTGCTTCATCCACATGAATGGTGAATGCAGGCTGTTTACTGTTTGCTTTCCAGGGAGGAACAGTGACATGTTCATCATTTATAGGAAGATCCTTAAGAGGTGCAACCTAAAATGAAATAATTAACTGCTTTGAGCCTATTAGGTGGAGTTTTACTTTCATCCCTTTATACTGCTGAGTTTAGTCCCAAATCCTTTATCAGGAAAATTAAAACTTTTAGGGGCAAAGTTCAGGCAAGGAAATTTGAGTAGCTGGAGAAAGAAGAGATACTTCAATTTGTCACAGACATTCCTGTGACACCAAAGATTTCAGAGTCACACCAAATGGAATTATGCAAAACTAGGCCATGAGATGGCTGGAGTGGCAGGCCAAAAGATGCCAAATTTAACAGAAATGGCAAAAAACAAAAGTGGTTTTCCTCTTTCACCCCAGGGTGGAGCAACAGAGCAAATTCAGTAAGATGGCTGAATTGACCAAAAGCAAAGTATTTTTTATACCTTTGCCCAAAGTAGAGGTAGTTTCTTTACCCATATGGGGAAGATGAAGAAGATCGGAATAGTGCCTGGGGTTTAACGCAGAAAGGCGCGGAGGCGGGCAACGACCATACTCAACATTGTGGGGCTTGGTTTGATCCCATTATCTATGAAAAATACTCCCCATGGAGGTCTGAGCGGCCAGCATGAACGCATAGCGCTGTCAGGGACAGTATGGGAGAGTAACTAATGGGAGTAATGTGGCATGCTACACTCCAGAAACCCAGGGATCAAGGGACTCCAGATCCTGGCCTCCCGCGAAAAGCCCAGGGAATGCTTTCTCGCCACACTCCCCTGCTGGCTAAACCCGTGCAAAACTCCCGCTCGGCCCTCCCTCCTGAGGATATCGTTCATTGCTTTACCCGTCGCGTCTTAGGCCTCTGCGGCGCTGGACCCCGCGAGTTCCCGGCCTTCAGTACCGCCAGGCCAGCCCGGGTCCGGGGCTGCTGGGCGGGCGCCGCCTTCTCGGGGTTGACGTTCTCCTGGTCCTCCTGGAACGCCGTCTGCTGCAATGTTAGCGCCGAACCCGCCTCGAGGGCCGCAGGCCCGTGCGCGGAGCTGCCCAACATCACTGCTCCCGGGGGCGCGGCGGGATCAGCCCGGCGCCAAGCGGCGTGCACCGCGTCCCGCCGACCAGCCGAGGAGCACTTCAGCCGTACCCGCCCGCCGCAGCCCGAGCCAGCCTGCCCGTCCGCTCGGGACCGTGTAGGGCCGAGGGAGTTGAGAAAGGCGGAGGCAGGAACTGCCCGGCGTGGAGGGACAAGGACGCCCCCAAAATGAAGGGAGCAGCCCGCCGGAGCTGCGGCTGTTCCTGCAGTTCAAGTATCCCGCGACTATTGAAATGGACCAATGAAAGGCGCCGGCCCTGTGACGTCACTCGGGCGCCGCGGGCGCAGGCGAATGAAGGCGGCCGCGAGGGCGCCCGAGCAGGGGCGGGGCGGGGCGAGGAACCAGCGAAAGGCGGCAGAAGGAAGGACGCCTGCGCCGGCGGAGAGGCGGGGTCTACGCATACGACGGCTTTAAATACCGCCGCCGAGCAGCTCCTGGCTCACGGCAGGGGCTGCAGCGGGTACAAGCTGGGTTACACTTCCGCGATTTCTAGTGGGCCGTGCAGAGGGCCTGACGGGCTAGGCCACGGGGTCGCAGAGTCAAACGTGACTTAAAGACCACACCGACACCCTGCCCATGGAGCTTGACTGACTAGTTTCTTAAGGCCTGAAATCGGATCCGGCCGTACAGGCCTGGTGGTCTTGCTCAAGTTACTCCATGTTCTGATTCTCAGTTTTCCTATCTGTTAACTGGGGTGATATCTACACGTTATAAGTTATCATTAGTATTAAATAACGTGCATAAATCATTTCACATGCTGCTTAAGTAACTGATACTCAACTGGATGACTATAGTGTCATCTTACCATTTTCGTGCTTCTTCACAGTCTTATACTTTTTCTTCATGAAGATGCAGTTAAAGTGCCACCTTGAATTACTGTTGATGTACGTAACAAACTAATATACAGGAAATTCAACTAGACAGCCATTAATTTTTATCTCTTATTTTCCCCCTAAGGTATGGCAGCCAACAAAAAGCACGGAGTGGAGTGAAATTCCAGTGACCTAGATATTATTATATTACATTTAGAAATGAAGGTTGTTTAAATACAGTAAAAACAATATGGCCTTATTAAAATAAAATTGATAGAAATATGTGCCTTTAACATATTTTCATATTTAATATACAAGGCTTGCACATAACTAATAAATATAATGGTATATAATTGAGCATTGTTGTTTTCCAACAAATTCGTAACTGTGCCCTTGAAAACACAGAGAACAGTTTATTTTCTTATAATCCTTATGTCACTTTAAAATAGCACAATCTTAAGTATAATATTCACCTGAATATGAATAAATATGAATTAAGATTGATGACTTCCATAGTCTTAAAGTTATATTTCCCTCCATATATGATAAAAAGGGAAATTAGTATCTATTAGTGCAGGAAAATCTAAGAAGCCATCACTATTTCTATACCATTCATATGTAATACATTTGTATAGCCCTACTGGTTATATAGTACATCAAGTTAAAATCCCCCCAATCTGTGCAAGGTCTGATTTCCCTGGCCACAATTTAAAGCAATGGGCCAACCCAAGTATTTAACAAACTGAGTACGAGTCACAAAACATTACCAAGCAACCTCAAAATCAGTTGTAAATCAACCTCAATTCCTAGAAAAAAAATTATAGGTTATATCGCCTAGTTGACAACACACATAGTAACCAAAACATAACTGAGGCACCAGAACTTCGGTCCCACCTTTATGAAATAACAGCATGTCCTCTTAAACACTTAATCTCACTGATAATCAGTTTTCTTATATGATTTGATAAAATAATCAACATGTTATGAAGATCAATTGAGGTCACATATGTATACACATTTTCAAAATTGTAAAGCAGTTTAAACATATGTGTTAGCTTGTTAAAAATTTAAATATGTGTCTATTTTCCAAACAATATTTTTTTATTTGAAAGTTAAAACATCACTTGAAAAAAAATTCATTAAAATCTGTTATAATCATTCCATTTTTTTAAATAAAAATTCATTTTAAAAAGTTACATTTGTCAAAAAAAAAGTGCTACTAAAAACAAGTCATACTTCATTTATATTTAGACAGTATTAAAAAGCACTTGAAATAAAAGTATGTATAGTTAGCCTGTAATTCTATTTTAACAATTTTCATTTAAAGAGACAACTTCTTTGGAAATTTACCTTGTTTATATTTCATGCAGCATCAAAGAAGGCAATCAGTGCATTTTGGTCATAACTGTCCAGAATTTCCAGTAAAAGAGGCACTTTGGTTTTTACATTGGTGCCTTTAAACTTGAACTTGTCTATGAAAAGATCGGTGATCATGCCTACAAAGAAAAACGAATAATTTTCTGTCATTGATTAATTCGATTAACCATACATTATTTAATGAAAGTGACTGAGAATTTCTAAGCACCTGTAATTTCCATTGTTTAACATACACACCTAAAAGGATTAGTGCATTAAAAAATATTTATTTGGGGGGAATTTTATGGCAAATTTCAAAATTTAAATCATTTGGCTAATAACTCTCTTAACAACTGGTTACAAGCTATTAGTTCAGACAATCAAGTGCTGGCCAGTTTTGAATTCCTATTAGTATATATAAAATTACAAGTGGTTTCCTTTTTTTTCCCCACTAGTTTGACCACTTTGACATAGTGTAGACAGATTTTGTTCCATCTGAAGTAAAATCCTTAGGATTTGACTTGACAAGTATTTCTCGATTCAAAGATCTGGACATAGGTACAGTAGAAATAATTCAAGCTATCAAATCCTTTATCTAAAGCCTTTGATGTAAGTCGTGTTTCATAATTTTTCATATTTTAGTAAGATAATAAAAGGAATATACCATATGTATGGCATAATACTCATGGAAAGTAAGCGGCAGTATCTGACAACAAAACAACATTTCTGCAACAAAATATATGAATATCCACACTAAGTGGAATTTAAAAAAACCTCAGCAGTTTATGTGAGGTTCTGTCATTAATTTAGAACAAGTTAGATTTATTGCCAAATGATTTATGAAAAAAAGTTTTTGATTTCAAAGCTTGCTGGACTGCAAAACTGGTGATAAGAGATACCACCCATCTTCTAGGTTATTATGAGGATAAAAGATCAGGTGTTTGCCATATGGTAAACATTAATATATCAGATATTATTGCTATAGCTTGTGAGCAAATATTTGGACAAAATAAATTATTAGGAAGATCTTAAGGATCAATATGGACAGATGATATCAACTGACTCCATAGAAGACTTGGTACAGTGCAAAAAACATGCATCTTGGGGCAAGGAGGTCCTAATGAAGGCTTTGCCACCAGCTACTTATGTGGCAAATTTATGTGGCAAATTCTTAAGTTCAGATTTCAGTTTCAAAAATGTGAAAAACAGAGACAGCACCATCTATCTTGCAGCACTGTTGTAAGGATTAAATATCCCACCTGACTATAAAGATGCATAAATAAATAGGTATGCTATGCATATCAGGTCTTATGTAAAGATTGAAAAAAAAATTTCCTTAAGCTGTTCCTTCCTTCCTCTCTCTCTGCCTCCTCACATCTCCCTCTTGCTCTTGCTTTATCAATATACTGTGAAACACTCAAAAGCAAAATGAGTTTTAAACTATAAATTGACACAACACATATATACAGCCCTTATTCAATTTTGCATAAAAATATCAAATGCTATATTTTGATATTTCAAAATAGCAATGAAAACTGAAAATTACTTGTATGAAATATAGCCTAAATTATGTTTCATAAGGTAGCATACCAGGTTTCTTCATATATATAAGTAAATTGCATTACACTTACTTCATTTGTTAATGTCTACTTGTATATTATCAAGTAAAAATATTAAACATTAAAACCAACTTGACAAAATACACTGTGCAGTACCCTGGCTGTTACTGTTTCAGTCATGACTGCTGTGATGTTTGCCTAGCTCCTTCTGCCCAGCTTCCCTCATATGCTCCTTTGCAAACAGCCAACAGAAAAGAATATGACAAGGTATGCTAGAACAGTCCACTAACCATAGAGTCTTTCAAGATGTGCAGGTTGCTTTTTGTATTCTTCCTGTAGGTGATCTGCCTCTTCTAGAATACAGCGATATTCTGGTATCAGAAAGTCTGTGTTTCCCTCGTGAATCTGCAATTCCTTATTTAAAATTAAAAATAAAAGCACCTTAATTTCAAAATTCAGTCCAGTATAAAGTGGACTTAAAGTATAAAAATTCAAATTCTTTACCATTTTAGAAATCCAATCACAATAAAATAATAATCATGAATCCATGTCAGACATACTTACTTTTAAAGCATCAATTAACTGCACTTTCTTAGCCAAAAGCAACTGGTACTCCAGCTTTGGGTGGATTAGCTTTAATGTGTGTTTGACTGATACTTCATTTATCTCTAGAAGAAGTTGAGGCAGGCACAATTAGATAAGTCACTTTGATCAGGAACATTCTTATTGTAACAATAACCCCCCAAAAACAGAAAGAATGATTCTTTTTATGCTTTTCTTTTACCATAAGATATGTTGAGGTTAATTTTCCTTTTTGTAGCTTCTTTAGAGAGCACGTCTTTTAGGATGGATATAGTGGAAATGTTGTCAGATTTAAAAACTCCTTCGCCTTTTCTATAAAATTAATATTTTTAAAGAAACAGTTTTAGAAGGAAGTATATCCAGTAAATATGTCCAGTAAATACATATTTTGTGACTAGAACCTTGTGTTTAGACTTCATTTAATTTTAAATTTATATACACATCTGACTGTTAATGGAAAGCATATTTAAACATGTAACCTGTTACTGTTGTAGTACCTCAAGTTCTAAACATAGTTGTAAAACTGAGTAAAAGATGCTAGACATATGCCTCCTAAAGATATGACAATTTAAGTCCTTCATTTAAAACTTTATTCATTTTCACTAATAAAATTTCTAATAGCTAATGCCTTATATATATAAAATGCATTTAGAATAGCTTACTTTCATACCAGTTCTTATGTAACACATAGATTAACAGCATGACTCCACGCTTCATCCTTAAATATCAAACCTAAGAGTAACATCTATAATCACAGGACCACTCTTTTCCTTTAGGAAACCCCTTTGTCCCCTCTCTTTCTCTCTCTCCCCTCCTTCTCAATCTACATAGTTTCGCTGGCCTCACCCCTCTTTCTGGGACTTCAGGAAGAAGCTTTTACCAGTGTGCTTCATGACCACAGTGGTTCATGATGTAACGATGACACTCAATCGTGGGACTCTTATTGGAACTAGTAGAAAAGCAAGGCTATGGCAGCTGTGAAGACATAAAGCTGGGTGGAGTTGTTGGTGGCCCCCATGGCACCATGCAGGAAAGCCAAGAGAAGACAGAAGCAGAGTCGAGCAATGAAAGGGATGAAATTTTAGGATGGAAAGAGGTAAAGGGGTCAGTTACACTTCTGATCCAGTTGTGTTTGAAGCAGACTACTTAGTTAGACAAGCTGATAAATACTTTTTATTTGGTTAAGCCTGCTTACATTTGGTTCCTTTTTATGATGACCAAAATTTTCCTAATTTCTATATACCATCTTTACATATTCAATGTGGCCTTTTTATTTGGTTTTATATTGACTAGCTTAGACAAATGCTAATTCTTTTTTTCTAGAAAGATTAATAATACACACTTATTTTGATCCCAATTATATTTTAGAAATCATGAGATTTTTCCCACTAGCCTTCAACTTTAATGAAATTTCACATTAAATACATATACAGTACCTGGCACTGTAGAATGACTTACACAGTTTATCTTCCTTTAAGCATTACAATTCAGAGAAGTAAGTGCTATTATTTCCATTCCTCAGAAAAGAAAATTAAACTCAGAAAGTAACCTAGCTAAGGTCGAATAGCTGGTGAGTCACAGAACCAGATTCAAACCTAAGTATGTCTGTCTCCAAAGTATATACTTCTATACTTCTTCAATATATATTTCTTAATCAGGTACCAAAAAAACATTTATTGAGTGTACCACTATGTCCAAGGGGCTTCCCAGCTGGCTCTGTGGTAAAGAATCCGCCTGCATGCAGGAGACCTGGGTTAGATCCTTGGGTTGGGAAGATTTCCTGGAGGACATGGCAACCCACTCCAGTATTCTTTCCTGAAGAATCCCCATGGACAGAGGAGCCTGGCCAGGTGCAGTCCATGGGGTCGCAAAGCAGCTGAACATGACTCAGCGACTAAACAACACTATGTTCAAAGCCACGTGTTAGACACGTAAGGATACAAACAAAATAATAAAGAATAAGCTCTGCCCAGAAGCTTACAATCTGGTTTAGAGACTAGCCTGCATAAAAATTATTACATACTTCAAACAAGTAACAATAAAAATCTATAACAGTTAAGAATAAAATGCTATGGGAACGGAGAAGAACATCCAAGGAAAACTTCAAAAATGTAGCTACTGAGTTGGACCTTCAAAGATAAGCAGAGTTTTGACTGTTAAGAAAAGAATATTTAAGGATACAGAATGATAAAAAGCAAAGACTTGCTCTTATAAAAAATATATAACACGCCAGGGGCCTGTCCAATTGTCTACTATGATTAAAGTGTGAGGTCCTCTGCCACACTCCAAAACAGAAGTCATGACCCCAGGCTTAGACACGGATAAGATTCCCTAGAGGGTGCAGTGAGATGGCCCCTCAGAACTGACGCTAAAACCATCTATATAAGCAAGATTTGGGGAAATAAATATATAAGAAAATAAAACCAGTTAGATTTCTGGACAGTTCTTGCTCCCAAAGGCTATATTCAAAGGTAAAATTACGTGTTCACTGCTATTAGCTGAACTTAGCGTGGTAAAGTCTCAGCTAGAAAGCAGGAAGTAGAATACCTCAGTAAACGGCTCAGGTAAACAATCTTAAGAGACAGAGACAGAGAGAAGATAAGAAGCCCTCTCCCCTCCAAACAACAAAATTAAAACAAAAACAAAAGATCAAACAGACAATACCAACCTACAGCTGTGAGAGAATGAGAAAAAGTATAAGGGTACAAGGTCAAAGCAGATTACAGAGAAATGAGCCTTACCCAACACATTCAGAAAAAGAACAAAGGAGAAGAAAATTTTGGCCTCCACTATACTCAGAAACAGAAAGTTAGGGAAGCCTATGCAAGGGAGTGACAGCGAAGAGGGCAGGAGGGCAACTGTGAGCCTCTTGAGGAAGAGTGTAAGAGAATAATGACCTTCATCTCATAATGCAGTTTCAAAAGCCTGCATGCTCTAAGATTTCCAATTCTGAGTCATTTCTTATTTTTGCATAAAGAAACTCAATAGTAATTCTTCTTGTAATTCAAAATGGATAAATGTTCAAGTCAATTTGGGAAGGACTTGCATATTTACAATGTCTTCACATTAATAACCATGGAATATATTACTCCATTCAATTGTCTTTTATGTCAATAAAATGTTAAAGTTTTCTTCATGAAGTTCTATGTATTTCTAAAAAAGAGCATTCGCACAGATTTTTATGAATATTTTGTTATTGTTGCTCTGAAACATTTTTTAAAAATAATTTATTTTCTAACTGGTTATGGTTGAGAATGGGAAACATATTGATCTTTCATATTTATTGCTAGTCAATCATTAATCCCACTTGCTTTTCAATAGATTCTCTTGAATAGTATAGTTTTCAAATTACGTTATTTGCAAATTACTGCCTTAAAACATATGAAAATTTAGAAGTTCCATTTATGTAAAAACACGTGTGAACCACAAATAAATTTTATTCACCTGTATGTACTTTCAAGTTGTGTATCCAGGAAGGTGTTCTGAAAGTAAAATGTCACACATTCTCCTGCTGGAGGTTTTTCAGGAACTTCAGGCATGCAAAAAACCACCCAGGAGTGAAGTTCGGCAAAACTGAACTGGCCTGTCAAAGTCAATGTATTCATAGGTCTGCAATTTAATAGGAGAAGTACACATATTTGTGTGGGAATACATGGAGGTATTACATGTACTCAATATGTTAAAAATATGTTAAAAAACAGAATTTTGCAATAGTAGTTACAAACATAAAAGCAGCCATTTAATTTTTCTCAGGTTAATCTTACCCATCAGATAAACATTTTGTTATACCTCTACTTTAACCATTAAATGACATAAATAGCTTGTTTTCATTATAACATGCCTTTACAAATAAAAATTCAGTTTACTTAGGTCAATTCCATTTTCACAAGTTCACCTAGTATCTTTACTATACAAATTACAAAACATACTTACACAAGGTAAGGGAAAAAAATCAGCATAACGTGAAAGCAAAGAACTGGGCCTTTTTAGGTAAGACAGATGTGGGTTTGAAACACTAGCTGCATGCCATTAGGAAAGTTAGGGAATGATACCTTCTCTTTTGCAAGGATATGGAATTAACTTTCTGTTCTGCAAATCACACATACACATAAAAGGTTGTAAAGTAAATTAAATAAATGTAAAATGAATCAAATGGATAGTTAAGAAAATACAAGTTTATTGAATTAAAGGTACAGAAAGAATTTTAAGAGAATACAGAAGAAACTTTCGAGATCTCCGCACCAACTTTATTTTCAGATTAAAAAAAACAAAACCCAGAGAGATTAAATTATTTCCATAACGTCATGTAGGAACATATATAAGACTATAATCCAAGGAGAGCCCAGCTCAAATCAGCCTCTAAAAGAAGACAAAGACTCATCTCTATTAGAAATATTAACACAGGTATCCCCCGCTTTTTGAAAGCTCACTTTATGCCACTTTTATTTCATGAAAGGCCTACAGGAGAACCTATTTTCAGTAGCCAAAAAATTTCCAAAGAGGATTTTTGCTTTTATTAAAAAAGGTACAAAGCAAAAACAGCCTCAGTGCTTGTTCTGCAGCAAGCTGTTACAGAAGCAGCCTGCACCCCAGCAGCACTGAGAATGGCCCACCAAGCTCCTCCTTCAGGAGGAGCATCAGGCGGCACAGCTCTGAACTCTGTGACATCTGTGCTTTATTGCAATTTATTCTGAGCATCCATTAGCAAGATGTGTTCTAAGGTAACGGCTTCTCCGCTTTATGCCATTTTGGCTTATGAAAGGTTTCATTAAAATGCCCTTCTTTCAGATAGCGGGGGAAACCTGTACATAGTATTTAATTTTTTGTTTTTTAAGTAAAAATTTGCTACCAGAATTTACACTACTAAAATAACAAGAAAGTTTATATGCATCATGTAATATCCTGAAAATAAACTCTCCCTTTGTCCTACCTGTCATGATCAATAAAGTGAGTTCTTTGATGGAGTGAAAGGGGTTTGATATGGTACTGGCGGACCTGACATGTTTTGGGTTGAATTCTTGGAGTCACATATGCTTGAAGTGTGCCATACTGGCCTTCAATTGAGCGAATCTGATTCAATCCAAAAGAAGAAAGAAAATAAGAATAATCTAGCAACATAATAGCTATCTTTAAAATGCTCAACACAAGTAATCAAGTACTTAGGTCTTAATCGCTTCTGTAACATGCTGATGGAAATAACGACATTCTATTCAACTGGAACTTTTTACAACTATAGTAAAAGAAAATTTTAAAAGATTTTAGCAATCCAAAGCAAAATTAATACATCTGTAAGTCATCCCTCTGACCTGGACCTCCACAGGAGACACTCAAACACTCAAAGGAGGTATGATTGTTCCTTGGAAGAAAAGCTATGACCAACCTAGACAACATATTAAAAAGCAGAGACATTACTTTGTTAACAAAGGTCCATACAGTCAAAGCTGTTGTTTTTCCAGTAGTCATGTACAGATGTGAGAGTTGGACTATAATGAAAGCTGAGTGCCGAAGAATTGATGCTTTTGAACCATGTTGTTGGAGAAGACTCTTGAGAGTTCCTTGGACTGCAAGGAGATCCAACCAGTCCATCCTTAAGGAGATCAGTCCTGAGTGTTCATTGGAAGGACTGATGCTGAAGCTGAAACTCCAATACTTTGGCCACCTGATGTGAAGTACTGACTCCTTAGAAAAGACCCTGATGCTGGGAAAGATTGAAGGTGGGAGGAGAAGGGGACAACAGTGGACGAGATGGTTAAATGGCGTGAACAACTCGATGGACAGAAGTTTGAGTAAGCTCTGGGAGCTGGTGATGGACAGGGAAGCCTGGTGTGCTGCAGTCCATGGGGTCACAAAGAGTTGGACATGACTAAGCAACTGAACTGAACTGAGCTAAAGTCATCCCTACCACAGTATTTACAGATTTGTCATTCTGAAAGATAAACATTCTCATACACCACCTTATCACATCTAAAAACACAGGTGTATAGTATACTGTATAAGATTCACATTAAAAAATGGTAAAAATTTAGACATTTCTTTTGAAAAGATAAGTCAATAACTAGCACTTTGTTCTCTCAGAAACGGGGGTATTACAGCATATGGCTATTCTTTTAAAAATCTACTGAAAGGGACCTTCCCTGGTGGTCCAGTGGTTAAGAATCTGCCTTCCAATGAAGGAGATACGGGTTTGACCCCTAGTCAGGGAACCAAGCTACCACATGCCACAGAGGACCTAAGCCTGTGAGCTGCAGCTACTGAGTCCAAGCTCTCTAGAGCCTGTGTGCCACAACAGGAGATTCCTCACTCTGCAGCTAGAGAAACCTTCATGCTGCAATGAGGAGCTTGTGCAGCCCAAATTTTTTTTTTAAATCTATTGCCAGAGGGAAAAAAAAAAGTTTCCAATAACTTAATTCTTGATTTTATATGAAAACAGAGAAACATACTCATAATCTAATTATGACATATTTGGATTAGGATATGCTTTGTTCCTTTTTAGTTGGATATCCTGAGAATTTAAAACACTTATAGAAAACTCTAATTCATATAACTGTGAAGACCTAATTTTAGAGGAATTAGAAAGCAGTCCAGCTTCTCTCTCCTGCCCCCCTCCTTTCAGCTCCTCCCTGCTCCAGTTCATGAAACGGACTGTAGAACCTCTTGTATTACAAAGGCAGCTTCTCTAATCTAACTGACATATCAACTCATACTTTCCCTGGCATGTAAAGGGGGAAAAAAAATCAATGTTTTACCTAAATGGAAAACATAAAGTTTAAAGCAAGAATTTTTTGCAAATGTTACACTGAAAATATTTCTCTGAATGCAAAGAGAGAAAACACAAGGAAAGGCTAAAGAATGAAAATACAGGAGGAAAATAAAAAATCCATCTGATAAAGCTATATCTTTAGGGCTTCTTTTTAAGGGGTAAGCTTACACTGGCACATAAATTTTTCCACAATAAATTCATAATTAGTATCAGTTCAGTTCAGCTCAGTCACTCAGTCGTGTCTGACTCTTTGCGACCCCATAAACCGCAGCACGCCAGGCATCCCTGTCCATCACCAACTCCCAGAGTTTACCCAAACTCATGTCCATCCAAACAACTCATCCTCTGTCGTCTCCTTCTCCTCCAGCCCTCAATCTTTCCTAGCATCAGGGTCTTTTCCAATGAGTCAGCTCTTTGCATCAGGTGGCCAAAGTATTGGAGTTTCAGCTTCAACATCAGTCCTTTCAATGAACACCCAGGACTGATCTCCTTAAGGATGGACTGGTTGGATCTCCTTGCAGTCCAAGGGACTCTCAAGAGAACACCACAGTTCAAAAGCATCAATTCTTCAGCACTCAGCTTTCTTTATAGTCCAACTCTCACATCCACACATGACTACTGGAAAAACCATAGCCTTGACTAGACGGACCTTGGTTGACAAAGGAATGTCTCTGCTTTTTAATATGCTATGTAGGTTGGTCATAACTTTCCTTCCAATGAGTAAGTGTCTTTTAATTTCATGGCTGCACTCACCATCTGCAGTGATTTTGGAGCCCCCAAAAATAAAGTCACTGTTCCCACTGTTTCCCCATCTATTTGCCATGAAGTGATGGGACTGGATGCTATGATCTTAGTTTTCTGAATGTTGTAATTAATATAATGCAGGGAATATAGCCAGTATTTTATAATAACTACACACAGAGTATAATTTTTAAAAAAGAACACAATTGTTCCATAATATTTTTAAAAAGTCATAATGTTTTCTGATAATATACTTCATACTCATTATTTTAAAAATCCAAACAATGAAGAAAAATCAGGATTAACATATGAGTCATCTGAAATCCTGCCACCCAGATATGATCATTATTGCTATTTTGACAGTCAACTTTTCATATATCTCTCTATGAAGATTTACAAAAATGCATAATTTCACATAAATAAATTCTATTTATATCATAGACATCTTTGTTTTTATTTCTAGTAACTACGTCTCCCCTTATCTCTGCCTCTCCTAATACTATCACCTCCCTTCCCCTCCCATCAACCCAAACGTTCCCCCTATTGTATGACCTATCATAACATACAGCTATGATTCTTTTTATATATTTCTTCATATTATAGATAATATGTATATACATATATAGAACTTTTATCTGCATTGTGTTTTCATGGAATTTGCTCTACGTTAAAAGGAATAGATCAACTCATTCTTTATTGCAGATGTGCAATATTCTATGGAATGGATAAACAGCTACTTATTCAAACATTAAATACTGAGTGTTCACTTTGGTTCCACCTTTCTGCTTCTACACACAATGCTGCAGTTAATTATACACATATCTGTGGGTACAATACTATGACTTTATTGCTATGAAATAGATTCCAAAAAGTAGGACTATAACCTATTTTACCAAAGTGGCTATAACAATTATTTCTCTCAGCTATGACTGACAGTGTCCTTTTCCTCATCCTGTCACTAATGATACTGCTTTCTCTAAATTGTTGCCAATCTGTTAGACAAGCAGAAACTGGAAGTTCCTTAACCAGATGTGAAAGAGTTATTGTGTAATAGCCTCTCTCTTGAAGAAAATCTTACTTTGAGTCTCAGAACATCAGCAATACCAGGAAAAAGTTATATAGTCCTTAATTTTTGGATCATAAATGTACCAAAAAATTTTTTTAAATCTCACACTAAAAGTTAAATAATAAAATATATTTGTGTGCTACAAACAGTATTTAATTATAAAAGTGATTATACTAGTACATTGCAAAAGGAAACTTCAAAGATTTTCCCTGGAATAGATAGACAGTAATACCATCACTTGAATGCAATCAGAAAAATCCAAATAGGAAAATACAGGGCAAATGCTCAGATACCTCAGTAACCAAATTACCTTATTTGGACTATGACTGAATCAAACGTTAAATAAAAAGCAAAAACCACTACACTAAACATTTGATGATACTAAGGAATTTTTCTTTGGTGTGATAACAGTATTGTGATTATGTTTAAAAAGCGTTCTTATCTTTTAAACATATATATTGAAATATCTACAAAAAATTACATACTGTATCTGTTTCAAAATAATTTGGAACAGACAGTGACAGCATAAATAAGATTGTTATGAATTGATCATTGCTTAAGCAGGAATCATTACTCTTATGTATGTCTGAAACTTTCCATAATAGAAAATTAGAAAAAATATTTCCAGATAGAGGAAATTTAGGATTGGTAAAAATTTTAGTGAATGTGATTAGCTGAGTGTTAATAGAAGAGACAGTGGTTTGGGCCGAATTAAAATCAAATAGGTAAAGAATCCACCTGCAATGCAGGCAACCTGGGTTCAATCCCTGGGTTGGAAAGACTCCCCTGGAGAAGGGAATGGCAACCCACTCCAAGATTCTTGCCTGGAGAATTCCATGGTCAGAAGAGCCTGGCAGGCTATGGTTCATGGAGTTGCAAGGAGTTGGATACATTTGAGCGACTAAGCACAGCACAGCACAGCACAGCAACCTCAGATTCTCAAAAACAGGTCATTCAAAAGACATTATTCAGAATGCTTGTTTCAGAGAGAAGTTTAATGCAAAGAGATGATATCACATGTTGCAAGATTTACCAAGGAAAAAGAAAGTTCGAACTTTCAAGTAAAGGTAATTTCAAACATTTTTACCTTGAGCTCTAGCCTTGTGGTATTTGCCTGGCAGCGGTAAGTGGCGAGGAGAAAATTGTCATTGGACTAGAAATAATTCAAAAGTTGAGGAAAAGAATGAGTCCATGACTTTATGAATAACAACAGCATCAATAATAATAATAACTGTTATCATTTTACTAAGCACCTATCATTTGGGTGGCACTGTGCTATGAGCTTTATGCTTATTCCTGTAAACAGTAAACAACTTCCTATGTGGGGAGTTTTAACAGATGAAGAAAATAGGGCATGAAAGCCTGGGTAACTTTCCTGAAGGCAGTAAGCAATAACACTGGAACTCAGATTCACATCTACAGCTCAGTGCTCTTTCCACCTTGAATCTCTCCCACAACATTTGAAAACATTAATTGTCCTTCCAAAAATTTAACTGATAGTGCAAACTCCTAATGTTTATATTATAAAGGCAAAAAACATAAATGTTCAGTGTTGAATGTATTTGATTTTCACACATACAGACAACTTAGAAATATCTCATCTATGTATTTCTAGCAAATAGCACAGTGTCAAATAGACTATAAGCATTCAATACATGCTTGTTGAATAAAATTGGAGAGGTTACTTCATGTAATATAACTCCTTGAAATAGAATAATAAACTACTAAAAACAAAAAAATGTATATTTGGGTGCATGAATTGTAAAATAAGACAAAACAACACGAACCATTTGATATGTAATTTTCATGTAAAGCTATTTTCCTATTTTTAACAAATACCTGAAGAAATAAAAAGAATGCTAATATTAAAAGAAAATTCAAATGTTTTCAACTCAGCAAGCACAGAGGATAAGTCAACTTAAAAATAAATATACTTTTGTGTAATTAAAAAAAAATGTTATATATTTCAGTGTTTACAGATAAAATGACTAATTATAAGAGAGAAAATGTCTGGAGTCAGGTTTGGGATGGGGAGGGAGAGGGTAAAGAGCAGAAAACAAGACTGGCCATATGTTAAAGTTAGTGTTGAGTTCATGGAGGTTGTGCTATTCTTTCTCTTTTTGTATATATTTGAAATCTCTATAAAATTTGTTTAAGTTATCATTCTAGAAAACAGGTTTTAAATTAGTATAAAATACTCAAAGAATCCTGCATTCATATAAACAGGCTAATCTTTCACTGTAACTTAGGAATTAAAGATCTGAAGTTCATACTAACTTGATTTTTTAAATGATCATAAAAACATAGGTCTTAATCTTCTGTATCTTATTCTCAGAGATGGCAAAGCACATATGATAACAATACAGTTGCTATTAAATCTCTTATCAAAACAAAGTTTTACTCTGAAATTATTTTGAAAATTATTCCCTAATATAACTATCAACTTTGTTCTTTATCTATTCTTTTTACCCTTCTCTTTTTAATGCCAGTTCGTCACACTTTCTTCTCTGGCTTGCCTTCTCCAGACCTTCTCTGTACCCTAACTTCTCAGGAGCTACACCTAGCACCGAGACTGCTAGTCAGCTAGTACCATGCAGAGAGAAGTGATACAGCAAACATATCCAAAAGCTCAGATATGGTCTCATCCCAGGTACTCTGCACAGAGTAGGTGTTTAATAAATGTCTATTGAATGAAGGGCAAGCAAGAGTCAGCAAGAAAAAGTGCAGAAAGGCAGGCAGATGGAACAGATCGTGTTTAACTGTAGGAATGTGTGAAACTATATAGCATTTTGAAGAAATTTTAAGAACGTCAGTTTGGCAGAAATCATGTGCATGGGAGGGAAGTTAGCAGCTGGTGAGAGATTAAGTTGGAGTTGTAATCCAAGAGCTTAATTATGGAAAGTTTTTTATGCTACAGTGAGAGATCTAGACTTACATGCAGCTCAGGAAAGGTTTTACAAGGTTTTGGGCAAAGAGATGAGATCTGTATTTCAAAGAGTGATGTCTGTATTTCAAAAGGCCTCTCGATGGCAGTGCACAGCGTCTCCTGTGATCAAGAGGCAATACTGAAGGCAGAGAAGCTGGTGGATGAGCAAGCATGGTGAGTGCTAGAAGGTTAACAGAAGTGGAAATGAAGCAACGTAGACAGCTAAGAGCACGGGAGAGAGAACTGACAGAAATCGGTGACTGCAGTGGTCTCCCCCTTATCTGTGGTTTTGCTTTTTGGGGTTTCAGTTACCCATGGTCAACTGTGGTCTGAAGATATTAATAGAAAATGACAGAAATAAGCAACTCATAAGTGTGCTTATAGAATCATACACCATTCTGAGTAGTGTGATGAGAACTTGTAACATCCCACTCCATCTCACCTGGGACATGAATCAGTCCTTTATCCTGCAGATTCATGTCGTATATGCTACCTGCCCGTTAGTCACTGAGTAACCATCTCTGTTATCAGGTGACATGTTATGTTCAAGCAACCCATGTTTTACTTAATAATAGCTCCAAAGTGTAAAAGTAATGATACTGAAAAAAACACAGCATTATTCAAGGGTTCCGTAGTATTTGTAATTTCAGGCATCCACTGGGGCTTTTAGAATGCACGGTATCTCCATCAGGTAAGAGGGAGGCATCCACTATAACTGGATTAAACAGATCAGAAAAAGGAAAGCATTTAAGACAACACTCCAGTTTCTGGATTATCTGAATAAAGAGAAGAGAATACAAACAGATTTTGAGGGAAAGGTTATGGGAGGAAATATTGAAGGAACACTGACCCTAAGAGCATTTACAGGTTTTATACAAAAAGGCATAATGAAAATGAAAGCATCTAAAGAATTCTTTATATTTTTTACTCACCTCAGAATCACAGCTGCTAAAGCTGACAATAGCAGAACTTTTATCCACATCAAGTAAATCTATTGGAACATCACTCTACAATCAATAGTAAAAGGAAAAGAAAGGTTCAGGCAGAAAACTAGAAATTTTCCAACACATATTTTCTCTTAGGGTTTTCTTTGGTTCTAGTTTAAATTAATCTCTAAATATGAGAGTAGGGAACTCTCTTAACTTATATTTGATAATATGTACTTCTAGAAAATAAATATAATATGAATAAATGTCATATTATGACTTACTTTTCTAATTTGGATTAATCAGAGACTGCAGAATTTAATCTCTCACTGCTCTTTTTATAGTCTTCTTAGACCTTTCTGTCAGTGCTAAAAATGCTACCATAGGCTACATAGGGTCATGTTTATTATGCATGCTTGCATGATAAGTCGCTTCAGTCATATCTGACTCTTTGTGACCCCATGGACTGTATCCCACCAGGCTCCTCTGTCCCTGGGATTCTCCAGGCAAGAATACTGGAGTGGGTTGCCATGCCCTCCTCCAGGGGATCTTCCTGACCCAGGCATCAACCCCGAGTCTCTTCTATCTCTTGGTCTGGCAGGCAAGTTCTTTACCACTAGTGCCACCTGGGAAGCCCATGCTTATTTATATCAGTTCATTTTTATAATTTTTTATTTCACCTGTAACACAGAAAGAGGGTGATTTTTAATCTACTCTGGAGAGGTAGCTTCTAGGACAATGAGTTTGCACTGTGCTCTATATAAATGATGCACCTAGAGTTGTTCAGTGTAGCATTCCCTAAGCTAACATTACTTAAGAGAAATTTCTGCCTTCAGGTTTTAATTAATAAGCTTCCCTCTCCCCCATATCTTTTCAAACTTTGTCTTCTCCTTCCTCTTTACACTTATTTTCCATTCATCCTACTATCATCCTTTTCCACTCTCTATCTTCTAGTATAAGAAAAAAAATAATTAAACATATTGAAAAATGGTGCTATACATTATTATCTCTCGGTTTCACCCTTAAAAATCATCTGCTTTGCCTATTGACCTATCTGGAAACTGATGGTTAATGAGCAGTCTGTAAACTCTTATTTTAGTATTTGGAACTTAAGATCCTATTCAGGATATTAAATACTGAAGGTTTACAAATCACATCTCTGTTAAAATTTTCCTAAAGGCTATCCAAAGAACAAAATCCTAAATGTCGGGAGGGAACTAAGATGGCGGAGGAATAGGACGGGGAGTCCACACTGTCCCCAACAAATACACCAAAGGAACATTTAAATACCGAGCAAACTCCATAAAACAACATCTGAATGCTGGCAGAAGACTTCAGGCATCTGGAAAGACAGCCCATTGCCGACGAAAGAAGGTAGGACCAAAATCCTAAATGTCCTTCCTGAATCTTTCTGAAACTTAAGTTCACCGGCCTTTTGTTTAATATGTATAGGGTGAAAGTAAAGATGTAATTTAAATAATTTATAAGCAAACTGATTATTTAATGGAAGATTAAGATAGACGTTTAAAATCACTATCTAAAACTAAAAGTGTCCAAAATAATTAGTGGACACTAAAATAGATCCAGTCATAAAACAAAGAAATTATGCATTTTACTTACCTGTATTAAGACATTATCTATCGCTGTCTGCACCTCTAAGATAAGGCTGTAGCTGGCATCATCTTTATTTAATGTAAACTTGTCATTTACACTAAATGAAGGTACTGCTGATTTTGCTTTGCTTGACTGAGAAGACTGTTGATATTTCTCTCTCTCCTGTAGCACTTTATACTGCAGCTGTTCCAATTCACTCCTAGAGGAAAATATAGAACTTTGTCACCTATAACTATTTGAGGTCCTCAGAATATCTACAAAAATTTGACAGACATTTACTTCTGCAAAATGGATTTTTTAATTGGTTGCATTTGAACTATAATATAAATAGAAACAAAATTTTTGCTTCTATCACTGACCAACTGGTCCCATATTATTTACCTATAATCTAAAAATTAAAATATCTTCTCAGCCCCATACCAGCAATATTAATAAAGAGTTGTAGGAATCAAGGCAAGCTGCAAATACACACAAGTCTGGTTTCAGTTATACATAGTACTAATCAGAAGACAAACTGATTGTTCTGGGGTAGAATAACTTAGATTTAATGAGAAAAAACAAAATGTGTGAAATCAATAAACATGTACCTCTCAGAAAAACATCAGAGTAGACAGACAACATAGACTGCAGAGTATCAATGATAATCATGAGCCAGCCGAAGTTCTACCAAGTGTTGGAGACTGAACTGTGAAGGCACTGCTTTGAGTTGCTCCAGTTAAAAGGAAAGGCCAAATGCAAACGAAGCAAACAGTAATTGGGAGAGAACAATATGAGGTTTAGCTAGCCCAAGTTTAGGGGGAAAGTCTGGGAAGGATCTTGGAAGAGATTTGTGCAATTAACCAAGGAAAACATTCATTCACTCAAGAAATATTTACTGAGTGACTCTATGAACAAAACAGACATAACCTTCTCATAAGCATACATTCCAATGAAATCAGGAATGAGTTGACTTAGTTCTAAGTATAAGGTATTGTACTGGGGGCATAAGATAGCAATTCATTAACCCCACTTGGTATCCTTACTGCAGAACATTAGAGCCTTCTCTCCTAGTGACTCTGGTGAACTGGTTTGTGGTGAACTGGTGGTGTGGCTTTAGCGAACTAGTACTTGTGGCAATTTGTTGCCTCAAAAACTTCTGTAGCAACTACCACCAAAAAAAGTTTGGCTTTCACTCCCCCAAAAAGTTGGCAAGGGCTGAAGTAAGGAGAATGATCATTAAAAGTTTCAGCAACTCCTACTTCTTCACTATATGAAGCAATTTTCCTTGAGGCCCTTGTCATAGGACTTGTCAAACTGAACAGGGTGTGAAAGCGATCCTTGTATCTAACGGAGTCAATGTTACTCATTTCCAGTAAGAAAACTTATAAGCCAAAGCTATAGATTCAGACAGGTCCACAATAGCAGTGAATTTATTAGAATTAATGAGGAATAGAGCCATCTATCCTGGCTACTTTCTAATGTCTATTAAAAAAAACACTCTTATAATAGACAAATGCAAAAACATATTCTTAGATTTTTCTTAATTCTTGATCTAAGAAAAAAATCAACATAGAAAAAAACACATAAAAAGTGTATTTCTAACTCCAAATATTAATCAGCACTCACTGCTAATGCTCTCAAACTGATAAATTTTCACATAAAAAGTGATCAACTAGTTAATTAGATAATTTCTTCCAGTAAAATATACGGTACCAATAAGTAAGAAAAAACAACAATCACATACTTCATGAAATGGAAAAAAAAAAGGCAAACCAAAATCTAAAATTACCGTAAAGAAGAAATTTTATTCTGCATCTCCTGATTAATTTTTAATTCTTCTCCTGGTCCACTTTCCTTGTGAACAGGCTCTGTTGTCAGACCCGTAACCCAGCCTGCAAAGATGAATTAAATCGTGCACCATTGAGTGCCGCCAGTGTTAAACCCCAAATAGACGCCCCTTTGTCCACCAACATCAACTTCTTTTAGTTTTGGACTTACTCTTTTTCAAAAAAGCATAAGGAAAACAAAACAAAATACAAAATAAATCAAGCTGGAAGATATTCAAACTATAAAGACATTACTTCAGGTACCATTTTTGCTTTGCTTGAAATACTGTAATATTGCGATTAAAGAAATCCTTTACTTCTTAATTTATAACTTTAGTTTTCAGGGATGAAATAAGTCAACATAGTCTAGCAAATGCAAAAGAGCTGATGAGTAAGAGCTGTCTTTCAAAAATTGCTTCCATGGAAAGTTAAAATCTCATGTAACTATTGTGAAAATACAAAAATGACCAACTCAAAAGAAAGTAAGTTTTATAAGAAATGTACATAGTAACAAAACAAACTAAATTTCAGTAAATAATTTTTTAAGTCAAAGGATATCATTTAATTTTCAAAGATACTAGAGACATACTAAACACTTTTAAAAAGCATTAATAAAGAAATTATTTTATAAATCAATAACACTCCTTTCTTTCTTATTTTTAACCAATAAAGCTTTTAATGCTATAGGTAAGAGTTACTTACTAATAAACTTCTTAAAAAAATAATCAAAAGCAATTTATCAAATTTATATTTTTTAAAAGCAATTTATCAAATGTATATATTTTTTTGATTGATTCTTTCAACAAGCTATTGCCATTTCCA
The DNA here is from genome assembly GCA_007570785.1 of Antilocapra americana. NCBI lineage: Eukaryota > Metazoa > Chordata > Mammalia > Artiodactyla > Antilocapridae > Antilocapra > Antilocapra americana. Next base: position 29,707 of record ML663611.1, on the reverse strand, counting down.
TTTACCTTACCTGAGTATGTGGATAACACGATTTCATCATAGCCATCTTTCCCTACGCATCCACCCTGGATTGATGTGACACTCTCAGACAACGTCTACAATGAATTTAAGATCAAGCACATCGTCAATAAAATTTCACAAAGTTAAATAAGCTACAAAAGTTATTTTCCTATCTCTCAACATTCAATATATTTTTACTGAATACTTATTTGAAGACACTGAGATTAGAAAGGTGAAAATCCTGCACAAGTGGCCAGAAATTCCAGTGGTTTTCAATATGAGAAAAGGAGACGGAAAATGACTCATGTATCTGTGTATACCACTCAGCTACAGTAGTCATTAATAAGCAAAGATCATTCATTTATATAAAGAAGTTAAGTTCTTTTTGAAAAAACATTACATAAGCAAAACTCTTAACATATTTAATTATCTGAATTCCACGGACCACCTCTCAAGTGTTTTCTCCAAGTAGTTTTTTAAAAGAATAAAGAATAAAGAAAATGATGGCTAACATGGGATCTTTAGGGAATTTGCTATTATGGAAAGAAACCATGTTTTTCGGGAGTTTATTGTATCTCTTCAAAGTAATACTTCCCAAACTTGTCTGACAATAATTACTTGGATGACTCAACCAGGAATCTGTTTTTAACAAACACTCTAGGTCAGTGGCTTTCAAGCTATTTGAAAAGTAATCAATAAGTTTTATACTGCAACCTGGTATACTTCACATACGAGCATATACAACAACAGAAATAACTTAAAAGGCTTAAGCATTGTACTCTGTATTGTACTGTGATATATTCTAATGTATTCTCTTTCATTAAGAAAAAAAATGGGCTGGCAACCCATTAAAGGGTTTGACCAGCAGCTCTGCTAGGTAACTCTTACTAGGCAAAGCCCAAAATCATTGCTCTAAAGGAGAAGGTAGAGGGAATGGACACTAGCATCAAAAATGCTAGTGGTCTTCACCCTCCCTGGAGAAGGCAAACCACTGAGCTATTCCACAATTCAGACTATCTTAGCTGTTCCTGAGCTAATTACCTGAGGGACTCAAGTAACAGACGTTTGATTAAATATTTGCATAAAGTTAGGTTCATAAGTGCATTTTTTTTCCTTTGGCCATGCTGCATGGCTTGCAGGATCTTAGTTCCCCTACCAAAGATTGAACCCATGCCCCCTACAATAGAAGCAGAGTCCTAACCACTGGACTGCCAGGGAAGTCTTTGGTTTAAGTGCATTTTTAATGAGTGTCCCAGTGTACTTAATATACACTAGAATTCTTTGAACTTTTTTGTTCATGTTCCTGCTAAAGTTAATTCTGAAAAAAACAAAACTGCATCCATTCCTGTGTACATTTTTTAACTTTCAGATTTCCATCACTACTATATTTAAATTATTTAACTTTTAGTCTTTGCTTTCTGACTTCTGAAGTTTTTTTTTTATCTTGCTCAGGAAATTCTCTTATCACCAATATTATAAGAACTATATTCTTATTATTTCATTATATTACTGTTTTTAGTCATCTTCCTTTCTTCTCTGCCTCCCACCTTCCCTCCCTCCCTTCCTTCTCTTCTTTTATCTATTTATTTTGGTTGTGCTGGGTCTTGGTTGCTGCCTGTGGGCTTTCTCTAACTGCGGAGAATGGGGGCCCCCCTCTGTTGGCGCGCGGGGGCGTCTCACTGCGGTGGCCTTCCTCGTTTCGGAGCACAAGCTGTAGGCACGCGGGCGTCAGTACTTGCAGCTCAAGGGCTTAGCTGCTCCGAGGCATGTGGCATCTTCCAGGAGCAGGGACTGAACACATGTCCCCTGCATTAACAGGCGGATTCTTAACCACTGGAGCAACAGGGAAACTCCCTCAAGTGACTATTAATTATAACTTACTCTCTTCTCACTTAGAAGTACCTTATTTAACCTAATGTACTCAGAAAAAGGTAAAAAATTTAAAAAACTGTAATTTCTACATTTTTTTTGCCAATACAACATTTTAATGAAATTCATTTATATACTTCAAGTATCTTTTTATAAAAGTCCTGGAGTTGTAGAATTAGTTAATTCAACTTATATTTTGTAAAACCAGTCACAAACCATACAACAAGCAATCCTAGGCAACATAGTATAGACATGGTTTATGTAAGTAACAACATAGAATCCTAATTAGGGGAATTCACAAAATAAGACCTTGGTCATGGTTCAAAATACTGGTGAGTAAATATCTATTTATAAGTTTAAAATGTGATGTTTAGGATTCCCCAGGTGGTCCCGTGGTTGTGAGTTTACCTGCCAATGTAGGGGACACAGGTTCGATCCCTGCCCCAGGAGGACTCCACGTGCTGTGGAGCAACTAAGCCCTTGCGCCACAATCCCTGAGCCCACACAGCACAACTACTGAAGCCTGCACACTTAGATCCACGCTCTGCCACAAGGGAAGCCACCACAATGAGAAGCCCACGTGCCCCAACTAGAGGGTAGACCCCACTCACTGCAACTGGAGAAAGCCTGCATATGGCAACAAAGACCCAATGCAGCCAAAAATTAATTTAAAAAAAAATTTAAATGCAATGTTTAAGGTACGTGTACATTATCTTTTTATGATCTGATCCTTAACTTTTTTGATTAACCAACTGTCAATCGAGACTGTGTCAGATAAGAGGACTTCTCCTGCTTAGGAAGACAACAAAGTGAGTGACGTGTCATGAATGAAGATGAGACAACAAATTTGCAGCCTTAACATAATGTGAAAGTGGTACCTCTATCATCAAACCAACAGAGGAAAGACTTGAAAGACAGGAAGCCTTAGTGCCATACCTGGCAGAGGGGACACATGCTATGTCATCACTGGCATTTGGAAAAGAAGTCAAAGAGGAGACATGGGGTCTAAATAGCAAAGTTTCCCAGGGGTTAATGAGAAAGACCAAGAGATCCCCAACACAGGATTATTGTGTACTTTTAGGTCTAAACTATTATTTGCATGATTATTAAGGTGACTTTTTATACCAAAGTAAGATGAATATGAAATATATCTAGAAAATATGTTGCATAATGTTTTTATTCCCATATTATCTATATAATACTATACTTTATCTGTATACCAAAACATCTGTATTTACTGACATGCAATTAAAGTAGGTACTGGGAGAACTTTTACCACAATTAGAGAAACTAGACAAAGAAAGAAAAGTTGATACTGAGTTGTGGCATTTTGTTGTTCTTAAAGAGCCTCAACACATCATGCATGAGGCAGAAGAGGGAAACCCTGGACAGGAGAACGGCACTTTATGAAAATGAAAGACTCAGTTTATATGAGAATGCTTCTCCATGCGACTCTATACCTTTGGGATAAAGAAGCCTAATTATGCTTAAAATTTGTGAGCTAAAAATTATTCTTATCTAGTATTTCTTCTTATACAGTGGACCTTGGGTGACTAAAAGTGAAATTGCTACTTTGCCCTCTCTGTTTAAGGATATTTTTTATAAGATCTTAACAATACGAAGTTTATTCTCCAAACCTTATTACTTTAAAACCACACAATCTCATTTATGTTACCCAAACATATAAATGTTACTCCTATAATATGTTATGCATTATGGAAACTAAGGTAAAATGTTTAATACATTAGATATAGACTATTTAGAAATCAAATGAAAAAGTAATTTATTGTTCAGCTTGAGGGCAATATCTATTATTAAAACATAAGAGCAGTCTAGACAAGATTTTGATAATATCAAAGCAACAGTATTTTAAGCCAAACACAAGATTTTAACATAATCATTTAATAAAACACAAACTGTCAGCCATTTCTATAATTGTTTGATGGATGATAAACATATACACTCATCTTAAAAATGAACTTACATGATCAAATCGTAGAACAGGTTCATTGGCATTATCAAAACTATATACTTCCACCATTCCATCATCTCTTCCAACAAGTAAATCTTTAACCCCATCACCCACAATGTCAAAGCTGTCAACACACAAAATACCTTTATAGAAAGGTAAGTGATAAATTATCAATAATACTGATATTGCAGTCAAATATACTTACTATGAATGAAAAAAATCTATATTTCAGAGTATGAAAAAAAAAAAACAACAGTAATTACAACTATAGCAATAACTTCCTAATTTAGTTCCCTGTCTCTAATTTCGACCTGCTTCCTGGCAAATCCACTCTCTATGGAGTGTTTTGTTTTAGTTTTGGTAAATTAGATCACATCATATTCCCACTTACAGTTTTCCAATGACTCCCCACTGCACCTAGACTAAAATCCAAACCCTTTTCCAAGGACCTACATGACTGGCCTTAGCCTACCTCTGACTTCATTTCATGCCATATTTAGCCATACTGGTCTTCCTTCTGCTCCTCAAATGAATCAAAATTACCTCTGCCTCAAGTTCTCTGCCTTTATTTTTTCCTCTTCCTAGACACTCCTTTCCATTACATGTTTTGCATTGTTAACACATTTTCTCATCAATCAGATTTCATGCTGTACTTATAAACAGCCATCCAAATTTACCAAGTCAGATAAAAATTCCCCTTAGAAAGGTATAAATTCCTTAGAAAAAAAGGAATATTTTCTGATCTCACTGTACTTCCAATGAAAACTGGATTTGAGAGAGATTGATGTTATAGATAAACATTAGCCCATAAAGGTCTATCCATCCCAAATTACTATTAGTATATCCTGTGTGTGCTCAGTAGCTGAGTTGTATCTGACTCTTTCTGACCCTCCTTGGACTGTGCCCACAAGGCTCCTCTGTCCATGGGATCTTCCAAGCAAGAATACTGAAGTGGGTTGCCACATCCTACTCCAGGGGATCGTCTTGATCCACAGATTGAGTTGGTGTCTCTTATGTTTCCTGCACTGGCAGGGGGATCCTTACCACTCAGCCACCTGGGAAACCCCATTAGTATAAAACTGATAGACCTGCTAAATAAACAAATAGTAAATAAACATGAGGTGGCTCTGTAAATTGCTAGGTCTGCTCTACCTTACGACTAAAGAAAACAGAATGAACTATATCATGTGGGTTGATCTATTTATCGATCTATTTGTGGCCAAACACCATGCAGCATGCAGGGTCTTAGTTCTCTGACCAGGATCAAACTCATGCTCTTGGATGTGAAACAGTCCTAACCACTGGACTTCCAGGGAATTCCTGGGATATTTTATTCAATAATCACTAAAATTCAGAATCTGAATTACATAAAAAACATACCTCCCCTCTTTTTCTCATTTCGAATTTCCCATTTGTGTATTGGTTTGGATGTAGTGATCTGAATAAGCCCAAGTTTTCCATCTGACGTTCCAAACAAAAGGTCTTCTCCAGAGTCACCTAGTTACAATTAAAGTCAACATATTATGGTTATCTCACAGTTCACACTATTCCTTCAAAATTAAAATACTTTCATATATATTGGCTTTCATATAAAAATCTCATTTAAAATATTATGAAAAGACAGATTTTAATTAATTTATTTATTTTAGAAAGATAGTTTTACATTCACAGAATTTTATAACCATAAGAGATGGTTTCCTCATCAACTAATTTTAAGATGAGGAAACTGAAAAGTAAAGTTCAGTGACTCATTACTGTTAGCTACTGGTAAGTTAGAAGACAACTTTTTCTATTTCAGTCCATGTTCTTTTTACAGTTTCCCGTTTTCACTTAATATATAGTTAAATGATTAAAACCCTGAAACATCTAAACTTAAATATCTAAACTTACTCCCTTATCTGATTGTCAAAAATCAAACCCTGATTACCGCCATTTCCATTGTGTAGGGCTAAAACAGTAGGTGGGCCAGGAACTTCAATTTCATACATCACATCAGATCCCTAAAGGAGAACAAGTATTTTAAAACTAAAACAGAATACAAATTTAAAATACTGATAATAAAAGGATTCATAGATAACATCAATATTCATATAAAGAAGTCTAGAATAAAACTATTGAACAAAGCTAGATTATGAATATTAACTTTTATTTGCTAGCAACTTTGCACACTGACTCATAATATATATATATATATGTACATATATATATATATATATATATATTTCAAATATTCTCCACTTTGAATGATTTTCACTTTAGGTACTTTGCATGAAAACTTGACACTGGTAAATTTCCCTATCAAAACTTTCTAGGAACAAGTTTTTTCTTCTGTCCTAACTTGGGGCACATTCAAACAGACTCAAAGTTACTTCTTAAGGAAAATTCTGGCCTTGCCTTTGTCTATCTCCAAAACTCATTCTAGTAAGAGGCAGAATGCCCTGCTATTTAAATAAGAAAACAAGTTAAATTCTGTCTTTTTCTCAACTTTGTCACTTATAATGTTTTAATTTGGTGCATAGTATTTGTGAAGCTGTTAAAGAATGAGGTAGAAGTATTCAATTCACACAGAAAAAATGCGACAAATCTCTCATGAAGAAACATTTGCAAAATTACAGTAAATCTCATATACCATTTTGTTTAAAAATTTTAAATACATATAGAATATATAAGTCATATGCTTTATACTTTATTTAAAATAACATCAGATATTCACAGATATCTGTATCTAACTATATAAACACAAAACTATATCTAACTATATAAACACAAACTGTTTTAAAAAGGCTACCTTTGGGGTAATGGATTGCATACAAAGGCAGAGGGGGAGTAGGGAAAAAAATGTGCAGATCAGAGGAAAGACTTCAACTTTTTACTTTCCACAGTATGCACATGGATCACTGGCTAAACAAAGCAGAATCCTAGAATTCAGTCAGATCAATTTCTAAATGGATGTGAGTTGGCTCCTATTAAAAGCCTTACTCAAACAACTTATATTTGGGAGTATAGGCTAGTGGAGAGATCAATCATTCATGCTCCTAGAGAGAACCTTGAACATTACTTTAATTACCCATAGGGGGGAAAAAAAAAGAACTGATTTCTAAACATATAGCTGATTCATTTTGCTGTACAGCAGAAACTAGCACTAATTTTATAAAAGGGGAAGCTGATGCTGAGAAATGGCTATCTGGTAGTAGAGAATAAATAGCTAGACTTTTTGTTCAATTGTACTATCATCATCCTAAATTTTGATCCAATTAATTCATCCATTAAATTTATGTTTAAACCTTTATTACATTTTTATTATTTACATTTAAACTTTGTCTTATGGGTCCTGGGTGTGTGTATGTGTGTGTGAGAGAGAGAGAGTGTGTCTATTTTATTGAAAGTCACTTTGGGAATTCTCTGGTGGTCCAGTGGTTGGGACATTGCACTTTCACTGCCAAGGGTCTGGGTTCAATCCTTGGTCAGGGAACTAACATCCCACAAGCTATATGGCAGGGTCAAAAATAAAGATTCAGTTTCAATAAGCCAGTTGTAACTAGTATTATTAATAACAATGGCCTCAAGTAGTTGCTTTAGCCAATCACAGTTTTTAATAGAAATATAAAGATAATAAATGATTTTTCAAACATTTATTGAGTACTTATTCTGTTCAACATACTGTCATAAATGCTGGATCAATTCAAATGATACGATCTTGCTCTCAACTCTCCCTGGTTAAAGCCTAACACCTTCTCCTCAAACCAACTTCCTCTAGTTTGATTTTTGGGGAGAGGGGAGAGTGATAGAAACATTCAGAAAATTAAGATCATGGCATCTGGTCCCATCACTTCATGGCAAATAGATGGGGAAACAATGGAAACAGTGACAGACTTTATTTTTTTGGGCTCCAAAATCACTGCAGATGGTGATTGCAGCCGTGAAATTAAAAGACGCTTACTCCTTGGAAGGAGAGTTATGATCAACCTAAACAGCATATTAAAAAGCAGAGACATTACTTTGTCGACAAAGGTCCATCTAGTCAAAGCTATGGTTTTTCCAGTAATGTATGGATGTGAGTCGGACTAGAAAGAAAGCTGAGCACAGAAGAATTGGTGCTTTTGAACTGTGGTGTTGGAGAAGACTCCTGAGAGTCCCTTGGACTGCAACGAGATAAAGTTTGTCCATCTAAAGGAGATCAGTCCTGAATATTCATTAGAAGGACTGATGCTGAAGCTGAAACTCCAATACTTTGACCACATGATGCGAAGAACTGACTCATTAGGAAAAACCCTGACACTGGGCAAGATTGAAGGCAGAAGGAGAAGGGGACAACAGAAGATGAGATGGTTGGATGGCATCACTAATTTAATGGACATGAGTTTGGGCAAGCTCCAGGAGTTGGTGATGGACAGGGAAGCCTGGTGTGCTGCGGTCCATGGGGTCGCAAAGAATCAAACATGACTGAGAGACTGACCTGAACTGAGAGTGATAGATGGGAAAAAAAAAAAGTGGGGAAGCAAACGTAGCAAAGGTACTACATTCTAATTGAACTAAGTCAGATATTATATATGGGGTTAAGGGGAGAAAAGTGTCTTTTTTTCATATATTCCTCTCTAAAAACTTGCTAAAGATTTCAACACATTTGTCTCAAGTTAAAAAAAAAAAAGTTTAGTCAAATAAAACATTTAAAAAATTTTCAGACATAATTTCAAGATATTTAAAGTGGTAGTGATCACTAATTTATCTCAATTATACACTGTTCATCAATATTTACATACCTAAATTATGAAAAACTATAAAAATGCAAATAACAGTAACCTGTAAAACTCGGAGTACTCTGTCCTGGCAGGCCAACACCGGTACTTCACGAAGTAGCCTTTCCACTGGAAGGCAGATGACGTCATTGATTTTGTCCCCAGAGAGGTAATAATGTTGATCTTTGCAGTCACAATAATGGTTATAGATGTAACTTGCACTGAGAAAAAGGTCTGAGCCAGATATGTGCCTGAGAGTATGAAAAGTAATTTAAGACATCGACATTTTTAAAAATAAGCATAGGAAACTCCTGAATTATTTTCAGAGATGAAAAGAAAAGTGTATTTATTTACAGTCTACTATCATTTTATCGTAGACTCAGAGAAAACAGTTTGTTTTCATTTATCATACTTAATTTCTAGGTTTTTGGTATAGCCTTGATTTTGAAAGCTGAAAATGAGGTTCATAAGGCCTCGGGCTTCTCAAAAATTGAGTTCAGAAAAACTGTAAACAAAGACATGATAACGGTAGTTCACCTGTCTACACCTGAAGACAATTAATATATCAAAAAGCAGGCTTTTTTTTTAATGTATACTATGTGCCAAGCACTGTCCTAAGTGACTTAAATATATTAGCTCAATCCTCATAACTCTATAAACTAGGAACAATTATTCCTAGTTTATACAATTATCCCTTTTAAGGGGAATGATATTAACAAAATGTTAAGTAATTTGCCTAAACGCACAGTAGAGAGTAGACTGGATTGCAACTCAGGTAGCTTTAACTCTATAGTTACCTTTCTTGCTTGTTCAGTCACTCAGCTGTGTCTGACTCTGCAGTCCCATGGACTGTAGCCCATTAGGCTACTCTGTCCATGCAACTTTCCAGGCAAGAATACTGGAATGAGGGAGTGAGCTGCCATTCCTGACTCCATATCTTTCTTACTACCACACTAAATAGAATAAGGCTATCTAAACTGAATCTACCTGAAACTAAATACTAAACAGTGGAAAAATATGATTTCATTAGAATTTTTACTTGAAAAAAGAAATAATAAGTTCACTTCAAATTATATTTAATAAAATTTAGATAATAATCACAACTATATTCTAATTCTTAGAATGAATCAAGTTTTTATTGGGGGAGATAAAATATTTGACAAAAATTATATACTAGTATATTATTTTCACTAGATAGCTATCATCACCTGTAATCATAAAGAGGGTATTTATTTGAATGTAAATATCTGGAGAGTTCTTTCACTTCTTTTATACTTTGGTTATGAATCACAGCTGAATATAAATACTATAAATGTCTTGAAAAGATTGCAATAACCAATTGATTGTATACTGATTCCAGGTCAAATTCAATTTCTGACTCATAAAGTATTTTTAGTTATTTCCTAGATAACCTATTAAGATATGACACTCAATCATATGTTTGTCACCTATGCAAAATATTGTAAATGGACATGTAAAAATAAAAAAAGAGAACAAACATACATAGCTTTAATGCTTTCAGTGAGGTTTGTTTCAAAAGAGAGGAACTGTTTTCCTCTCTTTGTGAAGCCTCTAATTTCAGATCCTGCAGCAATAAAAATTTTCTCCTGGGGTGTATTAAGAACCCCTCCTAGTTCCAATCTTGCAATCTTCTGCCCAGGTAAAGTCTTGAACACTGTCTGCAAAAATTATTAAGGAAAAAATTAAGTACACAAACTTATTGCAAATATTTTCCTTTACCATAAAAAATGTGGTGATTTTAAACTTACAGAAGTTTAGTTTTACTATATAGGAACACCTGTAAATACCAATGTGCTTACTTCAACCATCTTATGGATTTTTTTTGCTAAATATCTTCAAACTTTATGTTTATTCCCACACATATTTCAATAACATCATTAAAATCTAAATTCTTGCAATTCAAAGTACGGCTCACTAAGCAGCAGCACAGCATCACTTTCCTTATTAGAAATTCAGACTCTCAGGCTCAACTGTAGATCTACTGAATTAGAATCTGCATTTTACCAAGACTCCCCATCTGGTTCCCAGTGGGCATGTTTCTACACTTTAAACATCTCTTCATGGGCTTCCCTGGTGAATCAGCTGGCTAAGAATCTGTCTGCAATGCAGGAGACCTGGGTTGATCTCTGGGTTGGGAAGATTCCCTGGAGAAGAAAACAGCTACCTCCTCCAGTATTTTAATCATCTTTTAAAACTAATTTCTCATGGTTCCCTTATAATTTTACAAATTTTAGTAGTATAAACAAAGGACTACAGAATTTACTGAAAACCTGAGTGTATAATTTCATACCTCTATATTTAACTGGAAGTATTTGCATTATTAATTTTTTTCCTTAATTTCTATTTTATTATTGGCATCAGTTTCTTCCTTCGCCCTCAATGACTTTATACACAGAGAATAAAATATCTGGAAGAATATATGGATAATGGAAGCACTGAGTTTCTGATAGTTTTCACCTGCTTCGTCTTTTTGCAAATTCCATATAAGGTATAATGAAGATAAGAGTGCACATCTCAGACCTATCACTTTTAAACTACAGGCTGTGAATATGATAATGTAATAATCACTTCCTTGCCTAGGCTATATTAAGTGGTAAAGGCGATGCAATGGTCACTTCTAGGTTGCACTCTGTTATGTAAGACTCTCTTAGCAGACTGGACAGATTTTTCCATCGGCCTGAAGAAGCAGGTTGCCATGTTGTAAGAGGGCCCGTGAGAAGACCACACAGCAAGGAAGTGTGGGGGCCTCAAATGATGAAAGCAGGCCTTGGCTTATAGACAGCAATAAAGTGGGGCTCTCAGTTCAATAATAATAAAGAACTGAACTCTTCAAACAGCCACGTGGGCATGGAATAGGACACTGAGCTCCAGAAAGAAACTGAGCCTGGCTAACATCTATGTTGCAGCCACATGAGGCCTCGAGGCTGGATTCCTGCCTCTGAGAGATAATAAATGTGTTTCATTGTTAGCCTCTAAATTTGAGGTAAGTTGTTACACAGCAGAAAAAACTAATATATCACCTTAGAATGTCAAAGATGTTTTATAAACAGCTAGCAAATGACTTTTATGCTGCCTGAAGTCTCATACTTCATATCACTACTTCCTTTAACCCATTTTTCATTGTGCTTTAGGAAAAGCTTAACCTGGGAGTATTCAAAACGTACACATACCACTGCTTCTCCCTTCTTCATGCCAAAGCACATAACTACTCCATCATGATCTCCAACAACCACCTGTAAGAGATTGAAGAGAATCTAAAATTACTGTTATTATGCCTAATTAACTTATATGGGGAAAACAAGATCCACAATATAGAAATTATAGAGATTTATTAAAAAATAGAGATCAGAAAACCTAGTAAAGACAGACCTACAGAAAAATATTCACTAAAGAAGGGCCAAAGAGAAGCCCATGGGAATTACAGAAATAGCTGGTTTTCTACAAGGTAAAGAGAACAAGAGAATACAGATGGAAATGGCAAGGAGGTGATTTTTTCCCCCGTCACTGGGGCATAAGAATGTTGTAAGATTAACTTTTAAAACATTGTCAAAATAAGTTTGTAACATACCTATTTGATATTTTTAATAGCTTTTTTCAGTTTTTTTAATTTTTATTGAAGTATAGTTGATTTACCTAAATAAACTTAGAAGCTTTTGTACAGCAAAGGGAACCATAGGAAGAAAGAAAAGAAAATCTATCAAATGGGAGAAAGTATTTGCAAATAATATGGGCAATAAGGGGTTAATGTCCAAAATATGCAAACAGCTTATACAACTTAATATCAGAAACAACCTGATTAAAAAATGGGCAGAAGACCTGATAAATATTTTTCCAAAGAGGAAATGCAAATAGCCAACAGGGACATGAAAAGATCCTTAACATCACGAATCATCAGAGAAATACAAATCAAAACCACAATGAGATATCATCTCACATCTGTCAGAATGGTTCTCATCAAAAATAACATAAATGACAAATGCTGACAAAGATGTGGAGAAAAGGAACTCTTGTACTCTGTTGGTAGGAATATAAATTGGTGCAGTCACTGTAGAAAGCAATATTGAGGTTTCTCAAAAAACTAAAAATAGAACTACTATATGACCCAGAAATGCCACTCCTGGGCATATATCCAAAAAAGCCAAAAACATGAATTCGAAAAGATATACACACCCCAATGTTCATGGCACAGTTTATAATTGCCAAGATATAGAAACAACGTAAGTGTCCATTAACAGATGAATGGATAAAGACTACTACTCAGTCATAAACAAGAATGAAATTTTCCCATTTGTAACAACATGGATGGAGTTAGAAGGCATTATGCTAAGTGAAATAAGTCAGACAGAAAAAAACAAACCATATTATCATCTATATGCGGAATCTAGAAAACACAACAAATTAGTGAATATAACAAAAAGTAGTAGAGCCACAAATATAGAAAACAAACTACCAGGGGTTACCAGTGGGGAGAGGGAAGGAGGCGGGGCAACACAGGAGTAGGGATTAAGAGATACAAACCAGTATGTGTAAAATTAGGTACAAGGATATACTGTATAACACAGAGAACAGAGCCAATATTTTATAACTATAAATGGAGTATAATGTTTAAAAATTATGAATCACTATACTGCACATCTGTGACTTACATAATATTGTACACAACTATATTTCAATAAAAACTAAACAAAATAATAAAATGATCTTAAAAAATACTATGAGTCCTAAGACCAAAAAGTTTGAAAAGGGTTGCTCTAGTAGACTGAATACAATAAATGATAATCAAAAATCTGTTGATTTATCTTGATAAAATGTATTATATGGGAATACTATATTTATTTTGCAGCTATTAAAGAATCCATTAGTCTACTAAGAAATTATATTGTCTTACAGAAATTACAGGATTAATATTTCTATAAAAATAATCAATAGTTAAATATAAAGTTTAAAATAAAAATTACTCTTAAAAATATGACAAAGGTTTTTAAAAGTATTTTTTCTAAAGTATATTGCGTTTTACATTTCTTTTTTCATATATACAATCTGGTATGCACAAGTACACTCAGGGAAAATTATTCCCAGAAAAATGCAACATAGTTTTCAACTAGTTTTCTAATACTATTTACTGATTGTACATGATGCTTATAATGTACAAGAAAATTACTGTATATAAGTGTTCCTTAGTATTCCAACCTCTGTTCAAATTAACAGAAATCCATTTAAACTTTAGCTTTGAAATTTTAAAAAAACTTATCAATAAAGAAGGACATATAAACCTCTCCTCTGTAAGAGCTAGAGATATATGGAGGAATCAGTATCTCTACATTACCTTTTGTGTGGCTCTATGTTTTGAGGCAGGAAGTAGCTTCATAGTCTTCTGAGAGGTCACCCCCACCTAAGGAAACACATCAGCTGCCTAGTGAATGTTTTCTGATACACTAATATAAAATCTTTATACCTCAAAGATTAAAAGGACCAGCAGATTCTAATCATAGCAAGCCTTAGTTTTTTTATTGCAATTAGTGATATGAAATAATTGTTATCAGCAGTGAACTTATTTTCTAATGAAATATGCCACAAAAGTCAGAATATAGGAAACAATCAAAAACAGTAAAATTCATGCTATAAAGCTGTCAAGTCAAATATAAGTATGTGACATTACTGGCAAGGTACTTCACACACAAAAAATATATTTAAAAGCCTCTTTTTTTTTTACAACTTCATACAGCTGTTAAAGAAGAGTTTGTAATGAAAAATCTTTAGAAATAGATTATTATTGAAAATGGAACATATATTTTTGCTAAGATACCAACATGCTGATGACAGTGACATCCAATCTAACTGATGATGAAGATTATTTTACAAAAGGTCCAGAAGATGAAAACAGCATCGTTTGCTCAGCAGATAAATGTCACTAGTTGGGCATGGGTAGGGCATAGGACCAAAGGGAGAGAAATTGAGACAACAGACCATGAAAGAATTTACATACTGTACATACAGATCTATCTTGTTATTGTGTATTCTATGGAATAGTGTTAGAGTTTAATCTACTTAGATTTATATTTTTGAAACATCAGTCTAGCCAGTGTTGTGAAGGATGGGTTGGAGGCTAGAAGCCCAATTAGGAGGCTACTTCCATTATCCAAGAGTTGAGGACTGAACTGGGGATAACAGAGATGGAGGGAGAAAATGTGACAGATTCAACAGATACTTCCGAGATAGAAACAGAAAATGTGGTGACCGGATGGATATGGAAGATATTCAGGAGGGACGTATCTGGCATAAGTCTCAAGTAAAGTGGCAGGACAAACATTTGTACTATTAGCCAAAAGGGGGTTACTGGGAAAGGGGATAGAGAAGAGGGAAAGTCTTGGGCTGAAATACTGAGAGGCAGGGTGGTGTAACAGAGAGACTTTGTTTCAAATAGGAACTGCATCTGTTTGGCTATTATGAAAATTACCTTCTCTGAACCCTTTGATCCTCACGTACCGACTTTGAGAATTTTTGTGAAGGAAACTATATCTTAAGTCCCAATACTTTGGCCACCTGATGCTAAGAGCTGACTCACTGGAAAAGGCCCTGATGCTGGGAAAGGCTGAGGGCAGGAGAAAGGGATGACTGAGGATGAGATGGTTGGATGGCATCACCAACTCAACGGACATGAGTTTGAGCAAACGCCAGGAGAGAGTGAAGGACAGGGATGCCTGGCGTGTTGCATGCAGTCCATGGGGTCCCAAAGAGTCTGACACGACTGAGCGACGAATAACAATATATGTACAAAAGGTAAGCTCTGAGAATAAACTAGACCCTCGAAAACGGCTACCATTGCTTTTATTATGATCCGGGTCGCCAGGTCCAGCTCACAGTAAGAAATAAGAGTCTACAAGAGACTGGGTAGAGAAGGAGAGTCAGGAGTTTGAAGCCCACAGGTAGCTGCAACCAGGCGGGAGAAGGGCCTTGGGGAGGAATCCCGGGTCGCGTCAGGACACTCGCAGCATCTTCAGGACGCCGGCACACCGGGGAGTGAGGTGGTTCTCCTTCTTCCCAAGTCCCCGTGGACCGGCCCCGCGGACAAGCCTGTGCGGAAGGCGTCTGGAGGGCTCTCCTCACAACCAGTCCTTCGCCGCCCGGCTGCCACAGACCCCAACAAACGGCCGAGAAGGATCGAATCCTCTCACGGCGCGCGGCTCACCGGGTCAGCGCCCGCCCCAGCCCCGCAGATTTACCTGCAAGTAATCCGCTCGGTTTAAATTCAGATCCATGAGGGCGGCGCGGACGCGGCGGACAGCGCCTGGCCAGGCTAGGCGGCTCAGAGCGCGGTATCCCAGGCCTCTGAGGGGAAACTGCTCGCGACTCCTTTGAGGGGTAACGCCAGCTACTGCGGGGTCAGTGGGGAATGCAAAGGCGGAGCGTCAGGGCAGCGGCGTCCTGCGTGACGTCACTACGTTCCTGCGAGTGGGCCCTGGAAGGCGTGAAGCCCCGCCCACCTCCCGACAGACCGCCCACTGACTGAACCCGCTCCAATGAGAGGCGGAGAGGAAAGGAGGGCGGGGTTCAGGAGACCGGAGAAGAGTGGTTTCCAGGGAGACCGAGACGCAGAAGAGCTGCGACACCACTGCTGCCCTAAGGCAGAGCCAGAGCCCAAGGCTAATTCTTTCTGTGTGGAGCCCTGACTTGAAGCCGGGGTAGAGTCTGACCTCTTTCACCGCCACTGGAAAGGATCCCTCAAAGAAATCTGTTTCACCGCCGTAGGACTTAGTTTACAAGCAGCAGTTCTCAAACTTTTGGCCCTAGGATCCCTTTACAAAACTCATAAACTGTTGAGGACCCCCAAAACCTTTTTTATATGAATTATCTGTTGATACTTAGCAAATAGAACTAAATTTCTAAAAATAATATTGAAAAAATAATGAACTCATTATATAAATATTTTATTGAAAAATCATTCTTTTCCAAAATAAAAGTAAAAAGATTGGCTTTATATGCAAATCTATTGACTGCCCACTTGAAGAGTAAGCAAGGGAGTCTCAGATCTACTTCTGCATACAATTTATTCGTATATGTAGTTTTTGTTGCTGTTACTGTAAGTATACGAAGAAAATGAGGCCCAAAATCAACAAGTGGTAGTTTTTGAAAAGTTAGTTGCAATGTGGAATGTGGTTTCACTTAACAGACTTTTGAGGATGTTGTATATGTCATCAAAGATTCCATCAGAAAAATTTTGAAGTGTTGGAAAGTTGTCAGCTTCAGATGATGGATACAGATTTTTGCAAAATTCTAATTTATGCTTAAAAGTTTGAATTTTAAGCACTGACAACAAATGTCAATTATTTTCCTTTGAATGATAGTTTCCCTTCTTGAATTAACAAGGAAGTGTATGCCAAGTACCCAAGTCTAAATAATCATAATTTGCCTGTCAGTCATGCTTTCATAAAAAAAAATTGGAAAAAAAATCAGTGAATTCAGCCAGCAACTCAAATAATCCTACAAGTGCTTTTCCTTGAAACAACTAATGTACTTCTGTATTCACTAGAAATTCTTTGCACATACTTCATGTCACCCCACAGAATATTAAAAAAGATAATCCAGCATAGAGACTTAAAATTAACTATTTCTACTGCTTCATAAAGGACATTTTTATTAATACATGAAGCATTGTTTCCTGTCAGCAACAAAGGAATGAAGAATGAAATGACTACAACAGTTTAAAGCCCTTGCCTTGATCCATGCTTAAGTACCAGCAGTATTAACCCTTGTTTTTGTACCATCAGTACGAATGTCAACACAGTGAAAAAGGCAAATAGAATCTTAGTATTATGAAAATACCTTCAAAATCATAGATCTCCAAAAAGGCCTAAGGGATCCTCACACTACTGCTGGCCCATATTGGTGACCCAGGATCTGAGCACTGACATTTGTTGACTGACTTTTTCATCAGTCCATCCTTAGTGCCTATCATACTCTGCCTGCAGAAATAATGCAAATGAATAAGTGGGCTCTGTGGTCTATGAGGAGAGGGTTTACAAATGATTTCTGTGGCCTACTAAGGGAGAGTTCAGAAATGTTTGTGAAGCAAGAGTTAATCCCTGAGAAGGGTTTCTTAAGGGAAAAAAAAAGATTTCCTACAGAGAGATCTGAGAAAGTTCTACCTTGGTCCCAGGATATTACGGACAATATTTTTCCTGAGGCTAAAATAACTCTATATGGAAATATACGACAATGCTTGAAGATGGTTTAGCTGTGTAGCGATTGGAGAAAATATCAATTTAGACTCAATAAAAATACATATATGTTGTAGAAGTAAACAGAAAAATAAAGCCAAGGAGAAGATGAAATAGAATAGTTATAGAATTTTATGGAATGTAGGGGGTTGGAAGGTATATTAGTTAAATAGGACCACCATAATAAAGTACCACAAACTGAGTGGCTTACAGAACAGAAACTTATTTTCCTGTAAGACCTCACAGGCTAGGAGTACAAAATCAAGGTGTCAGCAGGGAGCCAAACCAGTCCTCAAAGGCATTTTTCTCTTTGGTGCCTACACTGGCATCTTCTTGCTGTGTCATCACATGGTCTTCCCTCTGTGTTCTTCTGTGTTCTAATCTCCTCTAATAAGGACACCAGTCATAAAGGATAAAGGATCATCCTAGTGACCTAATTTTAACTTAATTATCTCTTTAAAGGTGCTTTCTCCAAAACAGTCACATTCTGAAGTACTAGGGGTTAGGACTTCAACAGATGAATTTGGAGACAAGGAGAGGAGCAGAGAGAACACAATTCAGCCCATAACAGAAAGAAATCTGTCTCATCTTAAAAGGAATAGAATGATCCCAAGCCCCAGGGGGGTGGTCTGTGGGAGTTCAATGGCTGCCTCTCAGAGGACATGTGGGAGAAGGGGTTGGGAGGGGAAGCAGGGGCTCTGGCGGTTGGAGGGCGACCACCGGATATCAAAGAAGAAACAAATTTTCTAACAACAACAACTAAAGGAATAGAAGAAGCCACAAAGGAGAAAACAGATATGAAAAACAAAGATTAGACATTTCATATGTCACAAAATTTGAAAATATAAAAATAAATGGGATAAATGAGTGCAGTTAGTATCCTTATAAACAATTCTTACAAATATTTTGAAAAGAAATACAATTATTCCAATAAGAAAAACATGAGCAGATAATTCACAAAGAAGATGGCTGCTGCACAACCATGTAAAAATGTGTTACCTTCACTTGTAATCAGTAATACTAAAGATATATTTTTTGCCTTCGAATGAGAAATACATTTAAATGATACCACTATATATGCTGTAGAGAGAACATGAACTCAACCATGATACTTTAAACTACTAATAAAACCATTTGCAAAAGCAACTTAGTAATATGTATCCAAATCTATAAATTATGTGGCTGTATTTTTAACTCATAACCCCAATTTTGGATATTTAGTCTATGAAAACCACAAAAACTAGGTTACAAGCCATACTCAAGACATCATTTAAAACAGAGACCAAACTACCCACTAAACAGGGAAATAGTGCATCCACTCTGTGGGCTGTTATGCAGCCATTGAAAGTGTTAACAGGGAAGAAGCTAAACAGAGTTGGTCTCAGCTGAAGTCTGTGCTGTGCTGAGTGCTGTGCTCTTTGCAACCCCATAGACTGTAGCCCGCCAGGCCCCTCTGTCCATGGGATTCTCCAGGCAAGAAAACTGGAGTGGGTCGCATGCTCTCCTCCAGAGGATCTTCCAACCTAGGGATCAAACCCGGGTCTCCCTGATTGCAGGTGGATTCTTGACCAAAAACAAGAAAACAAAACAAACTTAAAAGAGGTCAAGGAAAGGGAAACTGGGCAGGCTTCAGAAGCAGGAGAATCAAGAAAAATAAACTAAAACTGGTTAGCATGAATGAAGAGTGGCAGGCAGCACCCGGGGTGATGAGCTGCACCCGATAGGCAGTGGAGCAGGGACTGGAGGAATGTGGGGCCAAGCCAGAAAAATGAGGCTGGGCCCCGCACTGGGGCACAGAATGACGTAAGAAAACTTTTCAAATAAAGCAGCACCGTTCCTGCTCACCTTGGGGGCTCCCACCTCCTGCACAGCATAAACTTCAATCAGGGAGTCAAGTGGAGGGTGGTTTTTATACACAGCTCACAGTTCCCATCCTCCCCTACCCTGTTCTCTAAAACCGAGGGGGTTTCCGGGGGTCCTTTCCTTGAAAGGTCCTGTCCTTCAAGCAACAAAAGGACTGCTCTTGTTGTCAAGAAAGTCCAAAGGGGACTGAGTGGAAAGCACTGCCCCACTGCCCCATGTGAGGGGCAGGTGGTGACAGTCTAGATGTTCACCACAATAAAACCCTGTGACTGCCCAACCCAAGGAACAGGGGTGTTCGATAGGACACTGCAGTCAGATGAGAGAGGACCCAGTATTGTTCCTTGGCTCCCAGGACACTGCTGACTACAGCTGGAAAAGGTCGCCTCTGGGCTCAACTTTGAAAGCTCAGCCTCTTGGCTAGCCATGATGCCCTTCCATAGTTCACTTCTGCCTTGAAAGTGGGAGGCAGGTAGTGACCTGGCATAATAACCAAGTTAGACCCACAGACTGACAAGGTAACTAGTGACTCAAGAGTAGGAAAATGCTCCACTGAACTGCTGTCCACAGCATAATACATCCAGTTAAGAATCTTGCAGTTTGAAAGATCGCGTATAGTTGCAGAAGGCCCTGCTACCTCCCCAGGGGATCATTACTCAATTCGCAGCCTGCTTGGATAACCAAGTTGTCCATATGCTAAGCCTATGCCACCAGATGTGGTGCAAGAAAGAGGGCCCTGTTCAGCAAGATGCTAGCCCAAGTCCCCAAGTCCGTTGACATCATTTTTAAATGCTGGACCTTTGGGAAACTGGTGACTTTGAGCTTTTCTTCTTGTTGCAGTCGAGACCACAGAGTATCTCCTACAGATTCGGCCAGGAATTCTTTTTCATAGTTTTCCTAGACTGGAATGCCTAATATCCAGGTCTCATAACTGACTTGCATCTGTCTTGGAGAAACCCAAGGCTGAGAGATCAGAGGTGTTGTCCCACTGTGGCCCAACGATAAAGGCCTGTCCATCAGTTATGTCCAAACTGTCAGTTACTCAGAAAGCCCCTGACATCAGGCCGACAGACAGGCTGAGGAACCAAAGAACTTTTTATGCTGGGTGCACAGCTGCTCACCTGCGCACTAGGGACAGTACAGGGTTCTTGTGAATCAACCGCTGCCCGGTGAGACTGACCCATAGTACAGCTCCTCCTGTTCAGGATTTCAAAGCTGACCCAATGTAATACACTTATACAAGGATCTGAATTCCTAAATTCTCCACTTTGGGTTTTTAAAGGGTAGGATCTTCAATGGGAATTGGGACTTTTGTCCGATTTTTTAATTTTTTTCTACTTAGCTACCTAACTTCTCAAAACCACAAGACTGGTCTATGTCCTTGTTCTCACGTGGCGGCTACTGGAACTCCGGAGGTGAGCGTTGCAGCTGCTGATCAGGCCCATTCCCAGATTCTCCAGGAAGGGAGCAAAGTGGGAGGCGACACGGTCCTTTATCTTCAACTGGCTGAATGCCAGAATCCTTCATGTTCCCAGTCACTGCGAATTCCAGGTAGAAGTAGCCACACTTGACTGCCCGGTGCACCTCAAAGCAGAAGCCCAAACAAGAATCCTTTATCAGGTCTACCATCCTAAGCGATGGCCTCCAGCTTGTTAGGATCCAGGTTAGCCAAGGAAATTTCCTCCATTTTAATCTGTAAATGACCGTGGAGAGGGCACTCGGATTACCCACAGCTGCGCCGGCGGCAACAGGTCGGGCTCGGAGGGCCGCGCCTACCCTTTAGGCCTGCCAGGGCCGCGTCTTCGGCGGCGACTGCTCCGGAATCCCAGGTCCTTCCGTTTTCTCTGGCGTTTCCCCAGCTCTGGGACTCGCAGCTCGGGCTGGCCGGGACTCACCGCCGCCAAAAGTGTGCCTGCGGCTCCCCACCGCCCCGGGCCTCTTCCGCTCGCCGGTCCTGGCTTTCAGCCAATTTTTAACACTGGGTGATTTATCTGTTGGGGCTTCCCAGGTGGCAGATTTATCTGTTAACTAGTAATCTATAATCAGGATGTAATCTATAATCAGGGTATCTCCTTTCTGTCTTCAGGGAGTTCCTCTGGTTCCCTGAGCCGTAGGGGATGACACCTATATAGCTCCATCTCCCATTGCTAGGCTAGAAGGGACTCCTAGTCAAGGGAAATATTACTAAAAAGGAATCAATCTATTTAATATGCAAATGATCACATGAAAGCAGTATATTTGAGGTTAAGGTTGAAGGAAAGGAAAGGAAGAAAAACAGTAAAGGTTTTTCTTAGGGAAGCCAACGGTAGTGACTATGAAGTCAAGGAACAAACAAATCAGCTTGTGGGGCACAGGCAATGATGTATTTAAGAGAAAGAAACAAGCAATGATGAAATTAAGATTAGATGTGATACCACACAAGATTTACATACACAGAAGGCTATAGGAAACTTCTGGCTATTAAAACACAACTATTCCCCATAATTTAGCTTGGCAATATTTTGAGAATGTGTAGATTTCAATTAAAAAATGGATTCTCTTGCAAAGAACTGAAATGTAGATATCACTGACCTTGAAAGGTAACCTTTGGGGTATGAACTTATCTTGAATCAGAGAAATGATTCTTCAAATCATTGGCACTTTAACAGCATTTTGTAATAGAATCACATGTAAAACATATCTCTTATGATACTTTCTGGTATCTTTATGATGTTTTAAAGTATAATCTATGTTCTTTTATTATATAAAAGAAAGAACCTTTTATTTTAAGGAATCCTAACTCTTCTTCAAGAATACATACAAAACACTTATTGATTCTTTTCATCTTTTCATGACGATGAATGGCATCACCAACTCAATGGACGTGAATCTGAGCAAGACCCAGGTGTTGGTGATGGACAGGAAAGCCTGGTGTGCTGTAGTCCATGGGGTCGCAAAGGGTAGGACACTTCTGAGAGACTGACCTGAACTGGAGTGCTTCCTCCTTCCAAATATACTGCAGACACTCCATAAGAAGCATAGTGAAAACCTAATGACCATGAGTGGGTACTGTATACCAATTACAAGAAAAAGTAGGAGAGGACTGAGACTTTGTACAGTATCTTCATACTCTATCCTCAGTACTCAAGAGTGCCTGGCACAAACCAGCAGCTCAATAAGTACTGAAACAAGTGAACAGCAGCTGGATTATAATCATGATAGTGCCTAGAAACATTTCTTGAACAAGATGCTATTAAGAGAAGTCAGGCTGTATATTAAGACTAGTGGAAGCAAGTTGTGCCTTTGAAACTCGCCAGGCAATGCAATAATTTCCCCTCAGTCTTGCACAACAGTTTACAACTTCATCTATGTTAACAGACCCCATTCTATGATGTTAAGACTCGTTCATCAGTGATGAACTTTCCAGGCCTCCACTTAGGAAGCTTACATTTGCATATTCTATCCCACAGGTGTGAAGTTGCAATGTGTCTAAATTTTCAGTTTCCGCCTTGGGGAGGATATATTCCATTCAAAGAGTTGTAAGGGTAACATTTAGTTTACCTATTGGGGCTTTTGATTTATTACTAATACCTGCTGCTTAAAAGTCTGTAGAAGTGAACTTTTATATGGTTTTTAAAAAAAGAAAAAGATTGAAGCTATTACGAGTCTAGTTTTTTCCCAAAGAGCATACATACCTCAAGACTTCTCTTAATATGTATATAAGAGCATGTAGGGGTGTAATTTTGTTTATTTCAGAATTTCACTTTTTTGAATTAAGAGCAAGCACTATGTCTTAAGTAAACAAACAAAATGGATATGTGCATTTCTTTTCAAGAAACTAATAGGATTTAGGATGAGTTATCACCAGACCATGCCAGTTTGTACTAATGTGTTAGCGTGTACACAGATAGTAAGTTCCAGGTGATAGAAGGAGCTTTAGCTTCATTCTCACTACAGCCTGGACTCTATTTTTATGCTTCTAATTTTAATTGGGAAAAATCCAACCAGTACTTCTGAGTGTACAAGGCTGTGGATAATCACAGCAAAGCTCTGTGTGAATCAGTCTGCATGGCTGTGCAGGAATTGTGGACTGAATTGAATTTTTCAAGTAAATATTTTCTTTGCAATTTCTCCATTGAATTTATCATAAGAATAATATATATATATTTTATCTATATAAGGATTTTCTTTGAAATATCCAAGGGAGCATATTTTCAGCCAGTCTCTACGATAAATGGCTTGATGTTATTGATCAAGGGAGTGAGGAGCAGAAAATAACTGCAACCCAGAGGTAATGATGCAGGAATTACTCAACTCTGAGAAAATACAACCAAAATACTCTTAGGAAAATATGAGCTTATAGTTTACAGCTGTGTCCACTAAAATAATGACCAGTATGAAAGGGATTCCCTTGATCATACCCATGGAAGCCAGTTTGAAAAGAGATGCATGCCTTACTGGTGATATTGTAATTGGTGTTTTTCTCCTAATCTTATTAATATGGCACCCTTGACCATCTTACACCTTCTGAATACATGAAACTGTTGGAGATGAAATCCATGGGTCTAAAAAGAGGTGATAAAGGACCAATCTGCCAGTGGTATGATCTTAAATACAAGCAGATAACTAACCAGAGTGGTTCTTACCTGCCTCAGGAGTTAAATTCAGTGAGACATTTTTGCGTGCATTCATGCCTGGAACTGTGACAATGGACCGTGTACATGGTATAAAAAGAAGTACCTTGTTCTCTGTATTTCCACTTACTAAGCAAAATGACTCGCTTTATTCATAAGTGCTTTTTTCTATCATTAGGCTTCTAGACCAGCTGCCAAGAACCAATGTCGCCTTTTTGCAGTAACTTTTTGGAGTGTTACACAACATTGAGCAACATTCCTCATCCAATCAGATGACAGCTCATGATTTATCAGTGTGTATAACCCCGAGCATTCTTTGTCTGCTTAATTCTGGCAGCTCAGAATTAGAAAACTTCACCAAAACGGTAATGAGATGTCTCATTTTTATGCCTTGCGGGGCAGAGTCCCCATTTTGAACCTGAAGTCTGTGGTATTAAGTCCAATGAACCAGTTTTTTTTAAAGTGCACATTTTAATTACACTGCCTTGGAGTGGCAGAGTCCTACTCTGGTTGGGCATGGGAAGGTGTATTTTAACTGAGAACAGTTGAGTCACTTCTCCTTTGCCATCCAAGAGATTAAACAGTAGAGAGATAAGAGTAGGGTGATATGATAGAAAAGAACTCAGCCTCATCACTGAGGGGTGCACATGCCTCCACACTATGATTCCATCACTACACAGTGATGACAACACCCAAGACATCTGGTCACTGCGGGCACATCTTGGCCGGCCTGGGCAACATGAGCACCCAAGGCTCCACACATATGGGCCTCACTCTGCCAGTTGTGGCTAACTCAGGAAAATACTCGGCTTCTATTTTTGTCTCTGCTAGAGGATGAGGAAGCTAGTAAAATGTTTCAGAACATCCTAACAGAGCCACAGCATGCCTAATAAGATCACAGCTCTCCCCCGAGCTCCCCGGACAGCAGGTGTGAGGCAAGGCAATGTAATTAGACAGACAGACATGTTTTCTCTCCAGAGGCTGTCTTCCTTCACAAACCCCCGCCCCACACAGAAACCTCTGCTACCCAAGGTTCAGATATTTCTTCACTGAAGGTAATTTCACAATTTGTGTTGTATTGGATACTTTATAAATTTTCATAAGATGCTATATATAAATTCTATCTCAATAAAACTAGAAAAATTTTAATAAAAATGAATAAAACTTAATAAGAGAATATACATTTTTGTCCCAAACATCCTATGTGGGCTACTTAAAAATCATCCTAGTTTTAAAAGCATGTAACCATCATTACAAAATTTTAGCTATGTAACTGGGCCACATATTATAACAAAAGAATTTTAAAATTTGTGCCCAAAGCACTCTTGAAAGTATCAGCCATTTCTTTGAAAAAGCTGATGTATATAATATATATATATATATATATATTTTTTTTAATCCAGTCTGAATCTTTCTCAGACTTCTTTTGCATTTTTTGCTAAGGCCAAGATTCATGTATGAAATGTGATTTACTATTATGCCATATGTACAGTAATACACCGTTTTTTGCCCCTTTGTGTTACAGATTTCTTTCATAAAATTTCTCATTGAAAACTGTCTGGATACTTGGAGAAGATATCACTTCTCTCTTTGGAGAGAACTCAGTGAGTTGTGATAACAGTGATGTCAGTGACAACAGTGAGAAGGTTGCAGGTATGTGAATAATGTAACTGGCTTTGATGCAAAAGACAGCAAGGCTGCCAGGGGTGAATGGGCGATCCTAGATCCCAAAGCACATTCTAAGGACAGTAATTTCCATCTGCTCCAAAACTCAGGAAGCTTCCCACTTGTGAGATCAAAGAAAGGATAAGACTGTTCTGATTTAAATGAACTTTCCCCTTAGCACTGCTTTCACAGTGTCCCATAGGTTTTGGGTTGTTGTGTTTTCATTTTCATTCATTTCTATGCATAACTGAATTTCATTTTTGATTTCTTCTGTGACTTGTTGGTTATTCAGCAGTGTGTTGTTGAGCCTCCATATGTTGGAAGTTTTGAATGGTTTTCGCCTGTAATTGATATCTAATCTCACTGCATTGTGGTCAGAAAAGATGCTTGGAATGATTTCAATATTTTTGAATTTACCAAGGCTAAACTTATGGCCCAGGATGTGATCTATCCTGGAGAAGGTCCCATGTGCGCTTGAGAAAAAGGTGAAATTCCTTGTTTTGGGGTGGAATGACCTATAGATATCAATTAGGTCTAGTTGGTCTATTGTATCATTTAAAGTTTGAATTTCCTTGTTACTTTTCTGTTTAGTTGATCTATCCATTGGTGTGAGTGGTGCAACAAGAAATGGAAGAGATGCAGAAGCCCAGGTCTAGTAGAAGGAAAGAAATCTTAAAGATCAGGGCAGAAATAAATGCAAAGGAAACAAAAGAGACCATAGCAAAAATCAACCAAGCCAAAAGCTGGTTCTTTGAGAAGATAAATAAAATTGACAAACCATTAGCCAGACTCATCAAGAAACAAAGGGAGAAGAACCAAATCAACAGAATTAGAAATGAAAACGGAGAGATCACAACAGAAAACACAGAAATACAAAGGATCATAAGAGACTATTATCAGCAACTATATGCAAATAAACTGGACAACCTAGATGAAATGGACAAATTCCTAGAAAAGGACAACTTTCCAAGACTAAACCAGGAAGAGATAGATAATATTAATAGACCCACCACAAGCACGGAAATTGAAACCGTAATCAGAAATCTTCCAAAAACCAAAAGCCCAGGACCAGATGGCTTCACAGCTAAATTCTACCAAAAATTTAGAGAAGAGCTAACACCCATTCTACTCAAACTCTTCCAGAAAATTTCAGAGGAAGGTAAACTTCCAAACTCATTCTATGAGGTCACTATCACCCTAATTCCAAAACCTGACAAAGATGCCTCAAAAAAAGAAAACTACAGGCCAATATCACTGATGAACTTAGATGCAAAAATCCTTAACAAAATTCTAGCAAATAGAATCCAACAACACATTAAAAAAATCATACATCATGATCAAGTAGGCTTCATCCCAGGGATGCAAGGATTCTTCAATATTCGCAAATCAATCAATGTAATACACCACATTAACAAATTGAAAAATAAAAATCACATGATTATCTCAATAGTTGCAGAGAAAGCCTTTGACAAAATTCAACATCCATTTATGATAAAAACCCTCCAAAAAGCAGGAATAGAAGGAACATACCTCAACATAATAAAAGCTATATATGACAAACCCACAGCAAACATTATCCTCAGTGGTGAAAAACTGAAATCATTCCCCCTGAAGTCAGGAACAAGACAAGGGTGCCCACTCTCACCACTACTTTTCAACATAGTTTTGGAAGTCTTGGCCACAGCAATCAGAGCAGATAAAGAAATTAAAGGAATCCAGATTGGAAAAGAAGTAAAACTCTCTCTGTTTGCAGATGACATGATCCTCTATATTGAAAACCCTAAAGACTCTATGAGAAAATTACTAGAGCTAATCAGTGAATATAGTAAAGTTTCAGGATACAAAATCAACACACAGAAATCCCTGGCATTTCTATACACTAACAATGAGAAAACAGAAAGAGAAATTAAGGAAACAATTCCATTCACCATCAAAACAAAAAGAATAAAATACTTAGGAGTATTTCTACCTAAAGAAACAAAAGACTTGTATATAGAAAACTATAAAACACTGATGAAAGAAATCAAAGAGGACACAAACAGATGGAGAAATGTGCCATGTTCAAGGATTGGAAGAATCAATATAGTGAAAATGAGTATACTACCCAAAGCAATCTATAGATTCAGTGCAATTCCTATCAAGCTATTAGAGGTCTTTTTCAGAGATTCAGTGCAATTCCTATCAAGCTACCAGAGGTCTTTTTCAGAGAATCAGAACAAATAATTTCACAATTTGTATGGAAATACAAAAAAACCTCGTATAGCCAAAGCAGTCTTGAGAAAGAAGAATGGAACTAGAGGAATCAACCTACCTGACTTTAGGCTATACTACAAATCCACAGTCATTAAGACAGTATGGTACTGGCACAAAGACAGAAATATAGATCAATGGAACAAAATAGAAAGCCCAGAGATAAATCCACGCATCTATGGACACCTTATCTTTGACAAAGGAGGCAAGAATATACAATGGAGAAAAGACAATCTCTTTAACAAGTGGTGCTGGGAAAACTGGACAGCCACTTGTAAAAGAATGAAACTAGAACACTTTCTAACACCATACACAAAGATAAACTCAAAATGGATCAAAGATCTAAGCATAAGACCAGAAACTATAAAACTCCTAGAGGATAACAGGCAAAACACTCTCTGACATAAACCAAAGCGGGATACTCCATGACCCACCTCCCAGAATATTGGAAATAAAAGCACGAATAAACAAATGGGACCTAATTAAAATTAAAAGCTTCTTCACAACAAAGGAAACTATAAGCAAGGTGAAAAGACAGCCTTCAGAATGGGAGAAAATAATAGCCAATGAAGCAACGGACAAACAATTAATCTCAAAAATATACAAGCAACTCCTGCAGCTCCATTCTAGAAAAATAAACGACCCAATCAAAAAGTGGGCCAAAGAACTTGACAGACATTTCTCCAAAGAAGACATAAAAATGGCTAACAAACACATGAAAAGATGCTCAACATTACTCATTATCAGAGAAATGCAAATCAAAACCACAATGAGATATCACTTTACACCAGTCAGAATGGCTGCAATCCAAAAATCTGCAAGCAATAAATGCTGGAGAGGATGTGGAGAAAAGGGAACTCTCTTACACTGTTGGTGGGATTGCAAACTAGTACAGCCACTATGGAAAACAGTGTGGAGGTTCCTTAAAAAACTGCAAATAGTCCTGCCATATGACCCAGCAATCCCACTGTTGGGCATATACACCGAGGAAACCAGAATTCAAAGAGCCACGTGTACCCCAGTGTTCATCGCTGCTTTGTTTACAATAGCCAGGATATGGAAGCAACCTAGATGCCCATCAACTGACGAATGGATAAGAAAGCTGTGGTACATATACACAATGGAATATTACTCAGCATTAAAAAAAAAATTCATTTGAATCAGTTTTACTCAGGTGGACGAAACTGGAGCCCATTATCCAGAGTGAAGTAAGCCAGAAGGGAAAACAACAATACAGTATACTAACGCATATATATGGAATTTAGAAAGATGGTAACGAGAACCCAGCATGCGAGACAGCAAAAGGAACGCAGATGTATAGAACAGACTCGTGGACTCTGCGGATGAGGGCAACGGTGGGATGATATGGGAGAATGGCATTGAAACATGTTAATTATCATATGTGTAATCAATTGCCAGCCCAGGATTGATGCTCGGGGCTGGTGCATTGAGATTTCCCCGGGGGAGGGAGGAGAGAGGGAGGAGAGAGGGGGGTTCTGGAGG
>ML663610.1:0-15375 GCA_007570785.1 Antilocapra americana | reverse complement strand
CTTCAAAGTGCAAGTCATACCTCAGAGGTGAGGCCAAGGGACTGGGCTCTCCTACTCCCCCATCGTCGGTTTAGGGCTGCACCGGAGTGATTTCCGGGCGCCACAGGCAGTCTCCAAGCACTTTAGTCTCTCTGGGTGTTCGGACAAATCACAGTAGCCCAAGTGCAGTTTTCCTCAGAAGAGTCTCAGGTAACTACAGGGGCAATGAAGCACATCAAAGCCAGTGGGGACATAACTGTAGAAAAGAATTCAAGGAGATCTGACCAAGCACAAACACCCTAATTTCACAATTCTACTGAAATACAGGAGAAGGAAAAAGTCATGGATATGCACAAAGATTTAACTGAGTGTGTCTGTCACCATGCTATTTAAAATGGGTGTGTCACCGAGGATGCTTTTGGTTTCAAGTAACAGGATCCTCAACTCAAACGAGGCCTAGTAACACAGGAAGTCTGCAGGTTCACCTACTAAAAGATTCAGAAGTAGTCTATGTTTACACCATGATTCTACGTAGGCTCTGCTTCATTTTCTGCCAGTTCTCCCAATTCTGCCT
Source organism: Antilocapra americana (assembly GCA_007570785.1). NCBI lineage: Eukaryota > Metazoa > Chordata > Mammalia > Artiodactyla > Antilocapridae > Antilocapra > Antilocapra americana. The sequence continues at coordinate 14,822 of ML663610.1, read as the reverse complement.
TCCTCTAAGCGCAGACTTAACTTGCCCTAATGCCTTTTTTAAAAATAAAAAGGTGGGAGGGAGTGGTTCTCAGGTGGCACAGTGGTAAAGAATACTCCTGCCAATACTTCCTTCCTGAGTTGGGAAGATCCCCTGGAGGAGGAAATGGCAATCTACTCCAGTATTCTTGCCTGGAAAATTTCACGGACAGAGGAGCCTGGTGGGCTACAGTCTATGGGGTTGCAAAGAGTGGAACACAACTGATCAACTGAGCACGCACGCAGCTGTTATGGGAGAGGGAGGTTTTTCCTCTCTTTTCCAGGCATGAACACAAAGAACATAGTACCAAGCTTCCCGCCAATGAAATTAACTTAGGTTCCTTGCATGCTCCTGAACCAGTCACTATGGCAAAGGTCACGGGGCCACTGTGGTTAGTTTAGAGCAAGCAGGGCTGATTTAGGGCACAGAGGGAGAAGGGAAATCCTACCTTGACTTCACACTTGATAGACAATGGACATGATGGAAGTTCTAAACAGCCATCAAAGCCAGGCAAACCAAAAGTGTTAAAGTGTCAGTTGCTCAGGTGTGCCCAGCTCTGCGACCCCACTGACTGTAGCCTGCTACGCTCCTCTGTCCATGAAATTCTCTAGGCAAAAATAATGGAGTAGGTAGCCATTCCCTTCTCTAGGGAATCTTCCTGACCCAGGGATCAAACCCAGCTCTTTCACATTGCAGGCAGATTATTTATCATCTGAGTCACCAGGGCAAACTGAAGATAACCTAAATATCTATAAATTGGGCATTGGTTTTACAGTTTATCTTCATTTGAGTGGAAAACCACCCATCCATTTAAAACATGTAACAAAACAAAAAGAAGTTAAAAATGTGCTTTATATAGAAAGAGTAGGTTATAAAACTCTGGGAAAGACATACATCCATTCATTAACAGTCCTTATCTCTATGTGGCAGCATTTTGTTTGGTTTTTTTAAGATTTTCATGTTAAATTTTTATTTATCTTCTATTCGTATTTTGCAAAAGTTTTATAATAAAATGTTTTACTTTGTGAAGAGAAAAATATCCATCCTATCACCTTCATGCTTTTTAAAGGGCTGTATGTTTCTCATCTCATTTGCCTTTCCCATTAACCTTCCTAATAGATAGTCTAGCATTGATCCTTTTTTTCAATGAAAGAAATAGGTGCAGCAAAATTAAAGGACATGCCGAAGTTCTTATAGTTAAGATATTACAGGAGTTGATATTAAAATTAAGGGATCTTGGTTTCTATAGCAATTCTATCTCAATTCTCCATATTCAATGATGCATTTCTCCAAGCTGATAAGGAGGAATATTCACACATTTGACACCCTTGCTCCAAAGAAAATCAGCACCAACAAAGGGACTTCTCCACTTGGAGCTCAACATTCCAAAGATATGCCGTCACTTTCGTTTCCTCCCAAAAGTAGTCTAGTGGATCCATCCCTGATGAACAGGATTATTAGTGACACACAGTGAATGAGGTTCTCCTAGAAGTGTCCATTAGTCATTGGTGCATGGCAAACTGTGGGGGCTGATCCTATTGGACAGTAAGCCTGACTCCACTCTCACAAGCTATTTCATACTTCCTTTTTTAACTGTCAGTGCCAACGTGATGGAGGATTGATCCAGCTGTTGGAGAGCAGGAACTTCTCTCAGCCCACAGGCCCAAAGATGGACTGGGCTGTCTTTCCAACCTCTCTATCAATAGTGGTGCCAAACCCTGCTCTGGGAAAATAATACTAAGAGAAAGATCAAAATAGCAGACTCATGTCCTTAGTGAACCACATCATGTGGGGTTTAGATAAATAACTGTCATACCTGCACCCTCATTACCAGCACCAAAACTCTGAAAATCACTACAAATCACCCTGTTTTAACTTCATGTATTTGCTATGAAACATCAGCTTAATTCTGAATTTGGACCATCATTTTAGACTAGCCAGGCCATTCAGAATCCTAAATTCTGAGGACTAATGAAGAACATAAGATCTTTTTAAAGCCTAATGTAAAACTTAAAACTCTATGGCTTCAACATTAGCTGACTTCTCAGAGGACATGTCCCTGGTATATAGCTGCACTGTATACTATGATATTTTCTTTATCTACAGCTACATCCAGAGTGGGGTTACCCCTCTTTTATTTTTTTTTTCTTTCACCCTCTTCTGAGTGTGTGGGAAGACTACAGCTCTGTTTCTTTTACCTTTGGGTCTGTGACTAGTTCTGGCCAGCTGGTTCTAAGGGACAGTGATATGTGTCATTAATGGGCCAAAGCACTTGACAGACAGAGAGACTCTTGACCTACATCATCACCCATGGAAGTATGTGTTGATGTGGAGGGGCCACGAGACCGAAGCAGCCTTTACCACTGAACCAACCCTTGGAAAAGTCTCCTAGATCCAGAGCCAATGGTAGGTGAATGAAAAATAAAAGTAGATTTTAAAGATACTTAAATCCTATGTTTATTGTTACAGTAACACAACTAGCACTTGGCTAATACATATTCCACTACTGGGTCAGACACAGTGCTGGGCACATCACACGCAGCTTCTCACTCTTGGGTTCTATTATGGTTCCACTTCACTGATGGAGAAACAGACAAGTTAAGTAACTGACTGGAGATTACACAGCAACCAAGTGACAAAACTGGCTTAGACTCCAAAATGTACATTCATAACCACCACATTGCTAAAGGAGCCAAAGGTGAGATCATAACTGAGTCAAAAGAAGGAGAGACGGGAACAAGAGGGAGGGCCTTGATGGCTAGAATTGAGAATGGAATTTGAGGATTAAAAGAAAAGACGCTACCTTAGAGAAAGACCTAAGGCATCAACTCCAAAATAAAGTCTGGCATTGTAAGTAGGTCAGGATTGTCATGGCTAACAGCCCCAGGTGGTCCTAGTGGTAAAGAACCTGCCTGCCAATGCAGGACGGGTAAGAGACCCAGGTTTGACCCCCTGGGTGGGAAAAATCCCCTCGAGAAGGAAATGGCAGCCCACTTCAGTATTCTTGCCTGGAGAATCCCATGGACAGAGGGGCTTGGCAGTCTTTAGCATTAGAAAGAGTCGGACATGACTGAGGCGACTTGGCATGCACGCAAAAATCACAGATATAAACAGTTAACTGAATTACATGTGTATAAATAGAGCATATCACAATCGAGATGAGTATAGGGAAGTTTCACCTATTTTAAATACTGAGAGTAATGGCCTGTTTTCCTATCAGGTGGAACACTGAGTCATTTTTCCTCAAAAAACACTTTACTTCCAAAGACTATTCAGACGCCAGTCTTCATATAAACCCAAGAAAAACTTTAGGAAAACAAATTCTATTAACCATTCATTTGTTTAGAATATAATCAGGCTTAACATTCCACTGGACAGTAAATCAAAGAACCCAAAGCACTATCACTGAACCAGAGTAATTGTGGCATGCCTTAGATGCAGATACATACACTGCCACTTTTAAGAAACTTCAAGATGTGATTATAAATAGACATCTCCAGAAGTGAGTAAAAAAAAAATCTAAATTAAAAACTTCAAGCAATAAACATGAAAGATGATACTTCAATAAATTAAAATTCATTTTTAACAATGTTGGAAAACATCTACTTATTTAAATGCACATTTATGCATATAAGATTTTATTACACTTTAAGGAAAGCCAATTGGAAGAATCAACATAAATGCACCATGTCTTAATAGTCCCAAAGTTTAACTCCATCTAAATACTGACAATGAAGATGCTAATTTTAACTCAGCCCATAACTATAGGTTTGCTTTAGAATCTGTGGAACTGTTTAAATTTCTTAACTTGTCAGAATTCACCTTCCTTCCCCTCCTACATTTAGTTTCTGGTTTCAATTTCCATCCTTTTCTGCCCTGTAGTCTTCATGTTTTTTTTTTCCAGTTAGACTCTGGGTTAAATATCAATGAAGGACAGAAATCCCCCCACCTCCCACTATAAGAGAGGAGATGTATTTATGTTCTTCATTGAGATGTGCCTATAAACTCTTTTTAAAAATATCCAAGGAATAAACAAAAACTGAAAGTAGGTTGTCACCCATGAGACCTACTCATAAGGCCATGTCCACTGAGCACAAGGGCCCTAAAATGATTCCAAACTTCATGTTTCACATATTGTTGCCTTTATTAAGCAACTGAAACCCCCTCCCAGCCCCCCCAAAAAGAAAGTGTTTCCGAGTAAGAGGAAATCCAGTATTAGGACATACTGGAAAGGACATTACCCTTGGTGCCATTGTCCCAACCCTGCCCTACACCCAACTGCCGCTCTAGTCTGACTTCTCGGGATCCCAACACACAGCATGCCAGCACTTACTCTCACCCTTTGGTAAATGCCCTTTCCCAATTCTTTTTCCTACCAGATCCTTATTTATTCTTCAAAGCAGAATTCAAGTGTCACCTCCATCATGAGGCTCCCCTGCAAGTTCAACTCAATGGTTTCTCTTCTAAATTTCTATTGTTCCAAACTTCTTTTACCATCCACTCAGGATGGCCTTGTTTTTGTCAACATTTCCACATGATTAGTCCTGTCCCCTACTTAGACAGTAGCCTTCACACATCATTTTTATTCCCCAAAGTATCTAGCATGATACTGATCACATAGCAGAGGCTTAGTTTCACTGTGTTGTTTAGATAACTATGTATAATAATGAAATATTGAAAATGGAATGACAAAAAGTCAGACTTAAGGATTACAATCCAGTTTCCTCAATATAAGCAAACATCAGTCTTAATTGTGGCAAACCCAACCCCAACAACCTAATTCATCATTTAAGAGCACATAAATAATTCATTTTTAAATATCCTTAGCTTCCAGGAGGGAACAAAAGGTTACAGCCTTGAGCTTTGACAATAACCCTCTAACACATTCTGTAGAACAATGTGACCTGCAAAAGGCGGCTCAAAAATCATGCCGAGAATGAATTTCATTATGGCAAGACTAGATGGAAGGCCAGGGCTCTACTGTTGTAGTCATATTGATTTTCTGGAAAACTTGGTTTCACTAGTACTAGCTTTTGTCCATTAAGCAGCAAGCGCTGCTGAGCATGTCAGACAAAAATTTTGAGAACCTAACATTAATGTGCTTTCATGTGAAATTCTGAAATTCAATTTAGTTATGTTATAGAACAGAAATCACTGAAAACAAGCTGACTCGCCACCAACAGAAGAACAGTTGAGTTAAAACTAGGGTCCGCTGCTGACGTCTCCCTGCCTGCCTTGTGCGGCAGCCACGCTGCTCGGGCAGAACCTCCCCACACCAAGCACAAACGGGTCCAAATCATCTCATCCTCCCCACCCTACAGTGATTCTATCAGTTGTGGGCAAAAAACCAGCTCATCAGTTTGTGGCATTCCCTGCCTACAATGACTGGTTTCTTCCCTGGTGGCTCAGATGGTTAAGGAATCTGCCTGCAATATAGGAGACCAAGGTTCAATACCCGAGGTGGGAAGATCCCCCGGAGACGTGACCAACTACCCATTCCAGTATTGCCTGCAGAACTCCTTGGACAGAGGAGCCTGGCAGGCTACAGTCCACAGGGTCACAAAGAGTCAGACATGACTGAGTGACTCACACACACACACCAGCTACAGTGACTGGTTTCCTCTAGTCCAGTCAAAGTGAAGACACAGCTATCATTCACTCTGGGGAGATCTGTCGAGAAAATTCAGTGCTGTGGACTGTATTACATCCGCCACCCCCAAATTCATATACTGAAATCCTGACCCCCAACTTTTGACTGTATTTGAGGATATGGGCTTCAGGAGGTATGAGGTCATGAGGGTGGAATGCGCATGATGGGATTAGTGTCCTTATAAGAACAGACACCAAAGAGCTTGCTCCCTCTCTCTCTCCACTCACAGGCCGTATGAAAAGACCACGCAAGGACAGAGAGAGGGGGGAATCTGTACCCAGAGAGAGACTTCACCAGATACTGGCCCTGCTGGCACCTTGATCTTGGACTTGTAGTCATGGTGAGAAATAATTTCCTGTGGTTGTGGTATTTGGTTCTGGCAGCTCCAGCTGACCAAGACATCCAGTATGCAGATGTGGATCCTGAAGTATGAGGGGCTTCTTATAGCCCCTGAAGAAAGCCAGCCTGAGGATGGAGCCTTTTGAGGAAGAGCATACCTTTAGAAAAGGAATGGAAACAACGTCCTGAGGACATCATTCCTAATCCTACTTAAAGTTTGGGCTTCTTTCATTCACTAATAAAAGCCTCATAACATGCACAAATTATTTAGGCACAAGAATAAGGTTTAAAACAGAATAAGGAGGGATTTTCTTGGGGGTCTGGTGGTTAAGACTTCACCTTCCAATGCAAGAGCTGCAGGTTCAATCCCTGGTCAGGGAGCTAAGATCCCACATGCTTCACAGGCAAAAACCCAAAACATAAAACAAAAGCAGTATCGTAACAAATTCAAGAAAGACTCTAAAAATGGTCCACATCAAAAAAAATCTTTAAAAAAAGAGAAACGGAAACATGAAAACATTGAATTTTCAGGGTAGGAAGATTGGCAGCTTCTCTTTTATTTCAAATCAGTTCACCTTCATTACGAGCTTACAAAGGTCAGGTATATGCACTGCCTCATTTAATTCCCATTTTACAAGGAGGTAACTGTAAATGCAATTTTAATGTTTGTTCCATAAATTAAAACTTGCACATTAATAATTGAACTGTTAAAAAGATTACTTTATGTGCTCCTGGAAGCCATTCTCCTATAGAATAGTAACAGTACAGAGGTTGGTTGACACAGAAGAATCACTCTACATAATACATTAAGGCAGATGGACAATCTCTTATCCAAACAAGTTTACTAAGGAAAGGTAGTGCCAGTTTAACCTCGCATAAATATCTTTTAATCCTGCCCTCTATTACAGTGATACCATTATGGTTCATAGATAAGATGACCACAAAACCAGGGACATGGTAAGGATTCAATAAATGTTTGTTGAATTTTATAAACAATCATGCAATTAATCCCCTGTATTGCACTTCATCCCATTAATAGTGTTCATTCAAATGCCTCTGTTGAGATATAGCATTTTTATACTAGTATCTTCAAACTAGAACTAAGAACTGTTGTTGTTGTTTAGTCTCTAAGTCATGTCCAACTCTTTTTTTGACTCCCCGGACTGTAGCCTGCCAGGCTCCTCTGTCCATGGGATTTCCCAGGCAAGAATACTGGAGTGGATTGTCATTCCCTTCTCCAGGGGATCTTCCCAATCCAGGTATCAAACTGATGTCTCCTGCATTGACAATCAGGTTCTTTACTACTGACCCATCAGGGAAGCCCCAGAACAAAGGACTATACTCACCTGAATCCTCATCAAACTGGTACCTCATTACCCTATCTGGAAATCCTTGATATTTTAAATGTGCTATGTTTCATAGTTTCCATATGCCTTTCCAGACCCATTCTTTACCCTGTGATCTTTATTGACAAGCTTCCAGGTGGGTTTGGCCAATGGAGAGAACACTGTAGACAAGAGAATGAGGTTGGAATACCTCTGACTTCCCTCTACAGGGACAACACAGGCTATCTCTTGTCATTAGCCACTTCTATACAGCTTGCCCCATCTCCAGACTATAGCAGTTGAAACCTCCCCTGTGGGTAGTGCTAACAGAACCCCAAAACAACCCACTGTTTACGGCCCCAGCATATGGCACAACTGCCTGTGATTCTGTTCCACACATAAAACTTTACCAAACTCACTACAAACTATCCAATTAGGGTATTACATTTGATTTCTTCAGGATTCTGACTGATATACAGTGCCCAAGTGACTTTGTAATACAACTTAAAATCACAAAGACAAATTATGCAGATGTGGGAAATATTCCTTGTATGTTGATTTAGTGGCAGAGTATTAAATCTTCCAGCAGAAATACTTCAAATATTTTCAAGTCTCCACAGAAACCAAAGGAGGGGAAAAAATTTTTAAGCCACCACTCAGTTTTATAAAAGCCATTTTGACTTCTTTTCTCTCCTCTACCATTCTTGGGATTCTAAGTTTCACCCACCCCCAAATGTGAAAATAGGTGGGAGGAAGAGTACCGCTGTAATTTACACCCGACTTTGTAGGTCAAAAGTGAAAGTGAAGTTGCTCAGTCATGTCGGACTCTTTGCAACCCCATGGACTGTAGCCTACCAGGCTCCTCCGTCCATGGGATTTTCCAGGCAAGAATTCTGGAGTGGGTTGCCATTTCCTTCTCCAGGAGATCTTCCCCATCCAGGGGCCCTGGTATCCCGCATTATAGACAGACGCTTTACCATCTGAGCCACCAGGGAAATAGAAGTATGGAAGAATCTGGGGAAAGCCACAGCTTGGGAAGAGAAGAAAAGTGGGAACTTCAAGAGAAAGGGAAGTATGGGGGCATGGGGTATGAGAGTTAGAAAGTGTGTCCATGATAAAACACCAACACCAGCTGAATGAACTTCCATAGGAAGATGCTATGATACAAAACCATCGTGGATGGCTATACAGCTTTCCCACCACACAACTCCAAGAAGCACCATTTACTGTATTATTCAATGGGAAGGCCATACAATCAGCAGACCTGCTGAATCTCACTCAGATCCCATGTTCCCACATGGTACTTTGGTGTGATTAGCTAGACCAGATGCCACGCCTTACTTTTTAATCTTCTATCACTTGGATTCTATCACAATGAATATGAGGAACAGACAAACCTTTGGGAGGTTCTGTGAGTGTACAAACTCAGCTTACTTTCAATCATTAAAACATTCATGAGATTCTTTAATGTGAGTAACAGGGAAAAGGGTCCACTCTAGGATGGGCCAGCAATGCACCCTCAAAATAACTTAAGGTATGTGTACATACCTTATGTATAATCTGAATTGTCTGTCATCATAAAAGTCTGCAACTCCAGCTGCTGTTGAAAAAATTTCTAAGATAGGTAACACTGGGTTCACATTCCCAAAAAGCCACCATCACTGGGGCTGAGTAACAGGCATGCCCTTAAATCAAGCCTTACACCATCTGCCTTAGCAACTTACATTAAATAATGGCTTCTAGAACCATCTGAGTGCAGCAAGCCTGAAAACTCAGCAAAGGAGTTCCTGACTTGCCCTTCTCCAGGCAGAAACAAAATGCTCATTGTCACCAGCAACCTATACGGCTCACTCTAATGAGTAAGAAATTGAACCCTTGTGACTGAGGGACAATCTCCTTGGTCATAAGAAGTGACATAAGCTTTACCATCATTGATCAACAAACAGCAATTTCTCCAGATTACAGAAAGACTTCTGTATGTTAAGCTCCACACTCTCTCCATCTAGAACCCTTTATGAGAACTCCTTAACTTTCCAGTGCATGCTCTTTTAGGTTTTACTCGGCACTGGGTCACAGACTGGGTCTCTGGCTACCCCACCACCCCTCCACTTCACCTCAATCCCATCCTGGTAAGATGGTGAGAACATGTGCCCTCACCCAGTTTGGCCCCCCTGCCTTTAGAGGTCCAAGTTTGCCATACATTCACCTTTCTTTGGAGCTTTACATCATACTCCACCACATCTCTGATGAGAACAGAGGAGGAAAATGTAAGAGCTTTTCTTAAAACAAACAGTGAGTCACTCACGCCGTTTTAAATTCTCTTAGCAGTACCAGCATGACCATGACGAACAGAAACAAATGCAGCCCTGATGAAGCCTCGGCTAACTTCTCAGTCCCACAGCCTGTGAAGGCAGAGACAAAGTTTTCTGCCCTGGACAAGGCCACTACTCCACACCCGATGCACCTAGAACAGTTGTCATTTTTCCACCACATTAGACTGCTGTGGGAAGAACCATATAACTCTTTAGAGCTGGGACACTGGCGGCCTCCCAAGTAACCTCTGAAAAGTCCTCTAAACATCGCACAGTTTTCAGGGGGGCTGAAACTTCTAAGGTTTTAAGGATTAAAGGGTGAATGCTAACTTGGAAGCCATAGGATTCTATAACCCTGAAATGGCACTGGGTGAATTAGCAAGGAAAACACACAGGACCTCATAACAACACCTTTGTCACTCAGCTGGACAATGAGGTGACACGTGGTCTGCACAGAAGGGTCCTGGTATATATCCTGGTTTAGTAGGGGTACAACAGGCAAGGATTCTGAAAATAACATAATTAAATTAGGTCTTCATTACAAGTGCACTCATCTCGTATACTAGGAAAGGAATGGTCAAAATTCTTCAGGCCAGGCTTCAACAATATGTGAACCGTGAAATTCCTTATGTTCAAGCTGGTTTTAGAAAAGGCAGAGGAACCAGAGATCAAATTGCCAACATCTGCTGGATCATCGAAAACGCAAGAGAGTTCCAGAAAAACATCTATTTCTTCTTTACTGACTATGCCAAAGCCTTTGACTGTGTGGGTCACATTAAACTGTGGAAAATTCTGAGAGATGGGAATACCAGATCACCTGATCTGCCTCTTGAGAAATCTGTATGCAGGTAAGGAAGCAACAGTTAAAACTGGACATGGAACAATAGATTGGTTCCAAATAGGTAAAGGAGTACGTCAAGGCTGTATATTGTCACTCTGCTTATTTAACTTATATGCAGAGTACGTCATGAGAAATGCCAGGCTGGATGAAGCACATGCTGGAATCAAGATTGCGGGAGAAATATCAATAACCTCAGATATGCAGATGACACCCTTATGATAGAAAGTGAAGAACTAAAGACCCTCTTGATGAAAGTTAAAGGGGAGAGTGAAAAAGTTGGCTTAAAACTCAACATTCAGAAAACTAAGGTCATGGCATCCGATCCCATCACTTCATGGCAAATAGATGGGGAATCAGTGAAAACAGTGGCTGACTTTATCTTGGGGGCTGCAAAATCACTGCAGACGGTGATTGCAGTCATGAAATTAAAAGACGCTTACTCCTTGGAAGGAACGTTATGACCAACCTAGATAGCATATTAAAAAGCAGAGACATTACTTTGTCAACAAAGGTCCATCTAGTCAAGGCTATGGTTTTTCCAGTAGTCATGTATGAATGTGAGAGTTGGACTATAAAGACAGCTGAGAGCCAAAGAATTGATGCTTTTGAACTGTGGTGCTGGAGAAGACTCTTGAGAGTCCCTTGGACTGCAAGGAGATCCAACCCGTCCATCCTAAAGGAAATCAGTCCTGAATATTCATTGGAAGGACTGATGCTGAAGCTGAAATTCCAATACTCTGGCCACCTGATGTGAAGAGCTGACTCATCTGAAAAAACCCTGATGCTGGGAAAGATCAAAGGAAGGAGCAGAAGGGGACAACAGAGGATGAGATGGTTGGATGGCATCACTGAGTCAATGGACATGAGTTTGAGTAAGCTCTGGGAGTTGTTGATGGACAAGGAGGCCTGGCATGCTGCAGTCCATGGGGTTGCAAAGAGTTGGACATGACTGAGTGACTGAACTGAACATCACGGAGTTTTGTTCTTTATGCAAAAGATAATAACCAACTTTTACCTTAGTAAAAAGTATGCATTTTTAAAAAATTTCTCTCTCATTAGAATCTTTGTCTACATGAGGTCTAGCATTCATCATGGGCCTGTTCAGACCTAACTAGGATCTCCTGTGACTAGAAAGAAAAGTTAAGTGTGGGCCCTAACAAATCAGAGGGAAACATGTTAACTGGATGCCATTCTCAAAGGGTCATTCCAAAGATAAATATATTTTTGTTCACAAGGTTTTTCAAGCTCTCAAGGAAAAAGATATGATATGCATCTGGTCCTATTAATAACTTCTTTGATTCTCATTTGTCCTCATACCTACACTAGCAGCTATGTAGCCTGCTTTATTCATTCATGCGTGCACTTTAAATTTACATAGGAAAGTAAACACTGTGCCCTCTTACTATTTTCAAAGTCTACATTTAAATAGAAACCGGGTTGGGGGCAAGGACAAACAAAGCTTTTTTCTTCCTAGTTCAAATCTAAGTCTATAACTTCTTGTACTTAGTTTTTTTCCAGGAAAATAAGGTACAGCATGGTGACTATAGTTAATACTGTGCTATATACTTCAAATACGCTAAAGAGTAGACTTTACGTATCCTCATCACAAAAAGGGTAACTATGGGAGGTGACAGATGTTACCTGTTAGCTTGATTGTGGTAATCCTTTCACAATACATACATATATCCAATTATGTTATACACCTTAAAAACAAATATCATGTATTAATGCATATATGGAATCCAGGAAAATGGTACAGATGAACCTATTTGCAGGGCAACAATAGAGACACAGACACAGAGAAAGGACTTGTGGACACAGGAGGGGAAGGAGAGGATGGGACGGACTGAGAGAGGTAGCACTGACATACACACATTACCGTGTGTAAACGTCTAGCTAGTGGGAGCCTGCTGTATAGCACAGGGAGCTCAACTTGGTGCTTTCTGATGACCTGCTAATAGAGGGCTGGGGTGGGTTGAGAGAGCTAGGAGGGAGGCTCAAGGGGGAGAAGGTATATGTATGCCTATAGCTGATTCATGCTGTTGTACAGCAGAAACTAACAACACTGTAAAGCAACTATACCCCAATTAAAAAATGTTATATACCTTAAATATATATAATTTTTATTTGCCGTTTCTATCTCCATAAAGCTAGGGGAAATGGTAAACCACTCCAGTATTCTTGCATGCAAAATCCCAAGGACAGAGGAGCCCAGTGGGCTACTGTCCATGGGGTGGCAAAAGAGTCGGACACAACTTAGCGACTAAACAAAAGTTAGGGGATGGGGGGGAGGCAAATGTTTCAGCAAGTAGCTTGCCCTGTCTTAGAGTTACCGTCAATTCCTGGTACCTCTCTCTCAAGCCCACTGCCCACTAAAAGAACTCTATCAAGTCCAGATCCAAGTTTTAAATTACCCAGCCCTCTCAACTCCTGAAAGACAGGAAAGGAAAATTAAGGAAGGTGAGCGATTACAGTGCTAACAACAGTGCTAAAGCTGAGACACAAACCAACAAATGGAAGGAAGTTCAGCATCAAGGCGGCCACAGAATCTTAAAGCAGGCCTGTCGTGTTTCGCTCCTGCAGAAGCACATCTGGCCTTCCATCAGCAGGTCTCTGAGCAGTGGGCAAAGTTATCACACCATATGTGCTGAGCGCAACAATGGGGCTGATTTATGTTCGTGAACACAAGGGCTTTTCTTGGTATTTCGTCTCCTTGTTATTTCAAGAGAAATGTAAGGGCAGATTTATTCTGCCGTTACAGAGAGGCTCCTAGAGTTTGTTTGTTTAAAGTTGATAGTTTCCAGGAGGGTGAGGCAGATCTGTTTTCTGCAAAAAGTTGGTGACAGCTAGGAGTTCCCTCTCTTCCTTCTCTACTAAAATGAAAGGAGATTTACTCTCATCCCCACCCGCATGCAAAACTCGTTCTAGAATCACGGACAAAAGACAAAGTCAAAGAATATTGTAGAGAATCATCACTCCATACTCTTAATGCTTTCCTTTGGCCTCTCCTGTGTTTTCCTAATTCTTTCCTCTCCTTGGGGAGTAACTCTGACCAGCAGTGAATGACTTCACAAGGCTGATCAGGGAAACCGCAAGACGGTCAAATAACTAGGTGGAAATTTTGGAAACAACAGGCCAGCTCTACCACCTTCATCTCCACTGAAGAAGTCTTGTCCTCCAAGTGGGTCAAAAGGAATCATTATTGCTTGTGGGATGTACAAACAACATGCCAAGGGCTTTCACCACATGCCCCACAGGCTTCAGTCATCTCTAGTCCTTGGAGGCTAGGGAACCATTTACCTCACCTGTCTCTAATTTTCTACTGCACGAGGTACCACCCCCACTTCTGAACCTGAACCAGCCAGCACCCTCAAGTCATGTGACAATTCCACAACAGTCTGAAGCACTACCTGCCCTCCAATGCAGGTCCCTCAAATCCTCTTTCATAAGATCTCCCACTTACTCTCATCAACAGACACCAGACAGGTCCAAAGGATTCTAAAGCTTAAAGAAATACAGCCTGAAGTGTAAGTGGCTGATAGCCAATCTCATCTCTACTTCCATGTGAACTGTTGGAAACAGGAATGGATTTCTAGTTGGTAGAAAGGCAGACAATGAGACAAAAGGGGAGATGGAGATATCATCTTGTGCCTTGTGGGGAAGAGGCACACTCTTAGGCTGACTCTCGATTTCACCAGATTATCTACCTCCTTACATGTACCCCATTCACCTCTCTCTTACTCACTTCTTTTTCCTAATAGATCAGGAAAGGATGGTGCGTTGAATTAGCGACAAAGCCAAGGGCAATAACCCAGAGTTTGGAGGAATCTCCCTCCTTTGGCTAGCAAATCTCCTTGCCTTACAATAGTAAGGTTTTCTTTCCCTCATTTGCTGCTGCTGCTGCTGCTAGGTCACATGAGTCATGTCTGACTCTGTGCGACCCCATGGACTGCAGCCTACCAGCCTTCTCCACCCATGGGATTTTCCAGGCAAGAGTACTGGAGTGGGTCGCCAGTGCCTTCTCCATTCCCTCATCTGCTTCATTCAAGTTGAGAAGGTGACTTTGACAATCAAATTCAACCTATAACCTGAAACAGGTGTATGAGAACACATGCATTATAAAGCAGTAACAAGTACAGTTTTAGACTCAAGCCAACTTCAGTTTGGGTCTTTGTCACAAACTAAGTGTAAGTAAGTGAAGTCACTCAGCCGTGCCTGACTCTGCGACCCCATGGACTGTAGCCTACTAGGTTCCTCAGTCCATGGAATTTTCCAGGCAAGAGTACTGGAATGAGTGGCTATTTCCTTCTCCAGGGGATCTTCCCGACTCAGGGATC
>ML663609.1:180666-193760 GCA_007570785.1 Antilocapra americana | reverse complement strand
TCACCCTGAACAAGACATTCAACCTTCGCCTGTTTTCTCATCTGTAAAATGACGGGGTTGGATCAGATCATCTGTAAGGTTTAATTTATCTCTGTGACCACACAACTAGGATTCCGTGCTGCCTTTTCACTTTGGAACCCAAGGCCACCCTGTGAGTGGCATCTCAATCTTGCCAGTGACATTCCTGTATAGGTCCAGGCTCTGTCTCCAGTTCTGTAACCATGTAGACAGCTGGTGTACCTTAGCTGTCATGGTTATACTACGCTGTTCACGCTTGATTCCTCACACAGGAGAGAAGAGACATTCTTCCTCTAAGAAGGCCTAAATACAGGATCCTAGGCTCCACCATGAGAGTGGAGGAGGGTAAGACTGGTTACACAGTGGCCTCTGTACTTACTGCAGGAACACCCTAAATGAAAAATTGAGTTTTCAGAAATTGCCATTTTTTTTTTAATGTAGGGATAGGGAGGTGTCTGTATCATGGCCATTTGTTTTCAAGGTTAATATTCCCTCACTTCTGGGTCTGTTTCTCCTCCACCGCCTCACGTTAGAATACAGCCCTCTTGCTATCATACAGCTAGTTCTTTCCATATGTCTCAGCTGCACCCAAGAAACATTCTGAGGAAGACGCTGTAGCAAGACTTCTATTAACACAACATCTACATCAACCTTCTCCGAGCGAGCCTTCGTTTTCTGAAGAGTCAAGAAAGCTCAAAAATTTATTTCCCGGACTCCCTTTCATCTAGGGTTCCAGATGGAATTGGGTTTCTTCCATGAGGTATACTTGAGGGAGACCTGAATTTCAAACTAACACACGAGGAACCCATGTTCCTGAAATGCGGTTCCAGAGGGTGTCCTGCAGCTGTGGAGGCTGCAGATCCAGCAGGAGCTTTCTGACTCCCAAACGGTGCCGCCACGGCTGACTCTGGAAGGTGCTCTCGTGGCTTCTGATTCTGGCTTCCGTGGGAGCTCCCATACTGAGCCAAAGCTACAGTTCTGTTTTAGGTCTAATTCCTGAGGTCATCCAGCCACCCTCTCCAATTATTGAAAGCACTCAATTATTTTTTGCTTTAAACAGCTAAAGGAGCTTCTGTTATCTGCAACTGGGTCCTGATGGTGCTCTTCAGGCCAAGTGTCCGTGGGCAACAGGTTCTCAAGGTGAGGCCTTCGGGTTAGAGAGCCCTCTTGGACTTGAAGGCAGAAGAGAATCAAGTTTCCGTTAGAGCAGCGCCTCTCAAAGTTTGATTCCAGCATCTGCAGCGGCGTCTGAGAACTTGCTGAAGATGCAAATTCCTGGCCTGTAACACAGAACACAATGAAGGATAGGGAAGCCTGGCAGGCTACAGTCCACGGGGTCACAAAGAGTCGGACCCGACTTAGTGACTGGACAGCAACCAACCACACAGAACTACTCAATCAGAAACTCTGGGAGGGGAGCTCAGCCATCTGTGTTATAATGAAACTTCCAGATGATTCTGACGAGTGCAGAGCTGTGAGAACCGCTGCACTGGAGACCGGTTATTAATAACCAATAGCATGTAGCTGTCACTGAAGCCACCAACTGCAGTAATGAAGAAGGAAATCCTTCTTGGGGACCTGTGATGGCCGCCGTATCGCACGGTGGTGGAAGGCTGCTTCCAGCTGCCGTGGAAGGACTAAGGAAAGGAAGGAGGCTCGCTGGGCTGAAAATTGTGAGGCCAAGTCATGATCGGAAAGGTAAAGAGTTTTTACGGCTTTCCTAACACATTCTATCTGCTGAAGCACTAACGTAGCCGAAACCCACGCTCAGTCTTATCCTGCAGGTTGCTGAATTATGGTGTAGGATGAAATCAGACTTGCCACACCTCATACATGGACAAGGAGCTCTGACCAGGAGCAAGTGAGGCCCCAGGAGTGACACTGAGACATCTGAGAAGCAGTGGGTAGCTACACATGCCGGACCGCTCACGCTGGACCATGTCTCTATAGTATGGATTCACAGCGCCTGTATTCTACAGTCATAGCACCATTTTTTCTTGATTAAAATTATATAACATTATATAATTATGTTATACATATAGTCCCTCACTATTCTTTAAGTTCCAAGAGGGCACAAGATTGATTATTCATTGTTATATCTGGAATAGCTAACATAATACTCCCATAAAACAGGAGATAAATATGAAGGAATAAATAAAAAATTTGTGATCATCAAGCACCTAAGCAATTCATCAATATTTAAGCATAATATTTAATAATACTTTAGCACAATATTTAATAATATATAATAACATTTAACGATAATTTAATTTGGTAAAGAGCTATAATACAGACATTAAAATTAGTAATGAAACATGCTATGTCAGACACAATAAACTGTAGACTGTGCCTTCTCCTCTTAACAGTTCAAGTATTCACTTTGTTTACTTTTGAAAATTCTTATTTATAGCTGACTTCCTTTTTTCATTTGCACAATGAATACTTCACATTATAATTTTAAAAACTCAGTGTAAGTGTCAATAAAGTTTTGATTCATTCACTTGGAAGAACACTAGAAACTCAGTATGGGAAAACAATTACCAAAAATTTTCTGCTTTTTAGCAGCTCTCAGAGGAAGTTACTTAAAATGGTCAACTCAAGATGACTTCTCTCAAGTAGAGAATTGGTTATATATAATTCATAAACAAAAGGTTTACATTTATCTTAGAATACACGGTGCTTTTATCCTTCTAGTAAGTTTACCACCTACCTGTTGTTCTTTGGCTAGTTAGAAAATGAGTGTATACTTTTATATACCTGTTAGCACAACTGCTACCATCATGGGCCCATGCTGACCTTCCACTGAGCCTCCCCAGGACTGTACTATGTAGTAAATAATTTCTCTGCCATCAAGGGCTTTGTAGTTAATAGATACCATTTAGGTCCAGGTAACCTCTCTGCCCTGCTAGCTCCAAACAATGGTGAAGACCTTCCCTAACATATTCCCAGTACCTATAAGACTAGTTACCCACTCATAAATCTTGACTTAGGAATGCACTCCCTGCTTCCAGGCCCCTGCCCCCACGCCCCAGGGAAACGATACAACTGCCCCAGTGGGCCCCCGGGGTGTGGAGCGCAGCACTGGATGCTTCCAAACTGCTGCCCATCTGATACCACCCTGTAAGTTACCTTACAATGAAATGATCCGCGGCTTAATGGAGCTGTCCGCCTCATTTAAAGAGACCTTCTCAGCTCAGGGGGCACTTTAGTCCCCGCCATCCTCCAACAACTTTGCTGGATGTGCGTAATTAGAACAGCTTAAGCAAAAAGACTTGGAACATGACAGGGAAGATGAAGGCCTCAATGTTGCTTCTCCTGCATTAGAACTGGTTTTCCTCCCAGTACCACCACCACTCACAGTAACTGGTACATGATGTGTCTGTGGAGGGGCAGATGTACCAGGAACTCTGGGCACCCCAGCTCTCTGAAGGAAGTTCCCTCATTATCCTCTTTTTACAGAGGATGACAGTGAGGCATAAAGAAACAGAGGCACAGATTCGCCTGGCATCACGGAGGTGGAACATCTCTCTCTAGACTCACGTTCTTAAGCATCATGCTATATTCATGAAACTGAAAGCTGGCAATGAAAATGTAGCTCAGCACCCCTCAACACGAGCAGCTCTGTGACCAGTTAGCAGGTGGTTTTATTCAACTATTAAATTATTTCTAGCTTCATAATCATTTTAAGAAAAAAGAAAGTATAATCTTGTTGAACCCCTTGAAGGATTATGAATTGTATTATTTCATGCTAGATTACGGACTTTCTAAAAGTCTGAATTTTCCAGAATCAGTCATTCAACAAAGCATGCAAACCAGGTTCCTGCTAAGCAATCACTAAATAGTAGCTTTTTCTATTATTATTATTAAGATATGACTCAAAGACTAACAGTCTGATGGAGAAGACAGACACATAGATAATGGAAATACATAGATTTTTAAGTAATGACAACACAGATATGCTGATAGTTTGCATACGTGATCGCTAAGAACACAATGAGGGAGAACTTGGGTACACATTCACTTTTTTAAAGTCATTCTGAATAGTTAATTTTGGCTGGTCACAGGGTGCCCAAATTAAACACGTCTGGGTGTGTCTGTGACGGTATTCCCGGAGGAGACGAGCGTGTGAATCAGGGGACTCAGCAGGGCAGACTGCAACCTCCAGTGTGGGTGGTGCCACCCCAGCCACGGAGGGCCTGTGGAGAACATGAGGTGGAAGAAGGAGGGATCTGCCCTTTTTTGCTTCCTCCCATCTGCTGGAGTGGGGATACCCCAAATCTTCTCAGGCTCTTGGACCGGGATTTCAAGCATCAGCCTGCCCTGTTCTCGGGCCCTGAGACCCCACCAGACGCCGCCTCTGGCTTCCAGGGCCTCTAGCGTGCAGACAGCAGACTGCCAGACTTCTCAGCCCCCACAGTCACGGGAGTCGATTCCTAAGAATCTCTCTCGTGTATATACAAAATCTCCTACTGGTTCTGTTTCTCTGGAGAACCCTGACTAACAAAGTCACCTATTTTTATAAAGTCAAAGACAATTACTTAAGACACATGACAGCCCTTCTTTCACTCAACTACCGCTTATTATGAAATGAGTATTTACACAACAGAAGGGAACACCCTGGAGTCCCTTTTACACAACCATGGAAGAGAAACTTTACAGGAAAGAATACATTTTAAAAATATATAATCCATAAAGCACAGGCTCGTGGAAAATAAGAATACACTTGGGTAAGGTAAATATAAGGGTCATTTAAAAATGACTGAGCTTCATATTTTTGGTGGATGCTCATGAAAAAAGGTTTATATTTAGCCTGTGGCAAAGTCTCTGGTAACCTCAGAAGAAAATACAGACATGTGGCTATACAATGCACTCAACTGTATGATCTTTAGACAAAAAAGGTCACACTGTAGTCGAAGGCCCTCGGCCTGCCTTAGGTCTGAGGTATCAAATATCAGGAGGTAAAACAAAAATCAGAGAAACAACTCCTACCAGCCAACTGCTAAGAACAGGCTCCTTATTCAGAAAGTTATGTATCATAATAACTCTGAGAAGAAGGGTGGCTACTGAACTTGGTCATCCATAAAATGTCAAATTCTTCCAATTAGCTTCAGTGTTTTATGCAGGCATTTTGTCACACTCCTCCTTGATGTTTATTCAATATAAAGAGGAAAAGAGATTTTCCTCAATGATACATTATTTCAGGAGGTTATTTACAGGAATAAAATTAAGGTATTTGACATGTGTATTGGTGGCGACAAGGAGAGACGCCCCATCAGGTATTTTAAGTTCTCCTCACTAGTCTCCAGCCACTGTCTCACCCCCTGGGGCATTCTATACACAGCAGTTTGGGTCCAGATCTTTGAACAAAGCCACATTATAGCCATCACATTACAGATGTTTAATGTCTTCC
Organism: Antilocapra americana; assembly: GCA_007570785.1. Classification (NCBI taxonomy): domain Eukaryota; kingdom Metazoa; phylum Chordata; class Mammalia; order Artiodactyla; family Antilocapridae; genus Antilocapra; species Antilocapra americana. Next base: position 188,332 of record ML663609.1, on the reverse strand, counting down.
TCATGTTTAATGTACACAGAAAATGTGCTCTTAAAGAAAAAGCCCCACACAATTAGTTTACAAGGCTGTTAGACTATATCTTTCTCTAAGAAGATTCAAATACAAATGAGAAAGAAACATTACTAATACAAAAAGAGGTGAATATTCCAACTCAGCACAAGGAACCAAACCTTAAAGAGAAGGAGGGAGTAGGGCACAGAAGGACTAGATTAGTGTATTTTCTTCAATAACTATACCAACATATTTTATGATTTTTCCTTTCTTTTAACATTATATAAATGGATTCCTTTAAATCGCAATATGGAAGAGACACAGACTGTAAAAAAAACCCTGAAAAATTAGCATAAAGTTTTTCAAAACCATGTAAAGAAGGCACGTTATAGTGTCAAGATTCCAATAAAGTACATACATGCTCATAAGTAACACGTCAGAGAAAATGTATGACTACAGTCGGGACTAATACACAGATCTGGCTAACACCCAGTTAGTACACAAGAAGCTCGAGAACGGTGCCACCAGACTTTGGAGCCAAGACTACCACTGGAATCGATCCACTTATCCAGTGGAAGTAGGAAGAATCAAACAGAATCTATTAAATCTGGCGATGTGGAAAACCCACAGCCCAATTCATGTTATACACTTCTACAAAACTGAGTACATCAGCTGACAGTGTAGAGGAAGTGAAAGGACCCAAACTGTTCACAAACATTTCTAGCACTTCATGAGGAAGCAGGTGCCTTCCTGGATGCCTTGTTACTATACTACGTACAGTTCAGTGACACTGGTTATCAAGCCCATAGCGTCAACTCTTCTTCATTATCATCTGCTCAAAATTTTCCACTTATAAAATTTGATTATCCATAGAGATTTCTCCCAAAGAAGGAATGTGATGAGCATCTTGACGTAAGGAACTGGCTCTGTCCTTTAACACTGCCTTCGGCATTAAGAGATTTGAATCAGGCAACTGGTTTTGCCCCTTACTGCTGTTACCTGCAGCATTCACAGACATGCCTGATCAAGAGGGTTCATGTGAAGTTACTGAAAGGGTAAGGTCAGGACAAGGTATAAATTCTGTCCTAGGAAATCCTGCCTAAGTGGGGGAGTTTCTTCCTCTCTCACTATTTTGATACAGAACTTTCAGGATCACAACAGGGTCTTAGTTTGCTTTTAGATACAACATCTGTGATTAAAGAAATTGCTATACAATAGAATAAGCTCTAGGGACTGGAACTGAATCAGAACTGACTCCATGACAAAACTGGGAAGCTCATCTAAAAAAACTAAACTCTAACAGATATTTATTTACTGTTATTCTAGCAAGAGAAGCCAGAAAAGGCAACCAGTCAATCAGATATTCAGTTACTTGTAATAAACATTATTTCTTTCTGATATCTTAACTGTGACTCTAATGCTCATAACCAGATCAGCTGGGGTCTTTTTATTCTTATCTTAAAACCTGAGATGAAAGATCATTAAAAGGCATATGACAAAATGCTTGTTTAAGGCCCTATTTCTGCTATACCCAATTTTAAGCCAACAAAAAATAAGATTAAAAATAGGACAAAAATGTCAAGTAAAGCAAGGGAAAAAAGGGATTCTGAAATTCCTATCAACTTTGTTATCCTTTCTGCTATAACTAGAAAAACTTTTCTGAACACAGAAATATTTAGTGTACTTAAGCATAGTATTTCAAGAACGCATTTCTAAAAATAAGAATTAAGCATTGTCAAATGCTTAATAATTTTTCAATTATTTTAGGTTTTAAATTGAGATGAACCATCAGACACGTGACTAAGATAGCAATTCTGGTAATTGCTAGATGATGCAGGCACCTGTGTAGTTGGGGCTGCAAAGGAATTTTTATTAGGTTGATAGAAAACAGAGTTGAAATCATTTTCTGAATTTCAACCAATTTAAATGAATTATCTGACCTACGTTATCCTAAATTTCTCAATGCAGCTGCCAGAAATCTCTTCCAAATGGAACAACAGATGGTTTTGAACAATACTGCAATACGGCAATGCTGAGTTTTTCCAAACTGTTTTTCTCTTGCTAAAATTATAAACATGATTGAGAAAATAATTTTCAGATTTTTCTCAAAGACTATGCTATTTTCAAAGTAAAAAGCAAAATTTAATATCCTAATGAATTTTTTTAGCATTGTCTTTGCTAGTTTTTATTTATCTAAAACAACACATAGAAGAGTGTAACCTAGCCTCGTTTTGCACTAATATTAATCCCACAGAGCTTGCAAGCACTTCAAAATGTTTCTCTCCATGTGATCATTTCCTGCTTGCAGTATGCAGTTAGTGCAAAACTCCAGCACTCAAGGAGGATTAGACAAACGGGCAATTAAGCCTGATGTGAGAGATACTTTAAACTTTTAAACCTCTGTAAATAATTGAAAAACAGCTCATTCCTTCAAACATCATCATGAACAAAAGAAATATAGCCAATTCGAATGAGGCTAACCCCCCAGAGAGGCTTAACCTTTCAGATGAAATCATCTCGAGTTCCTTCTACTGTTCTTGGCAGATGACTCAGCTTCATACTCAGTGATTTAATCAAGAATCTACAAGTCTGGACCCTCCTTCCTTTCCTAGCTCATTCTCTCCAGGGCTGTGCAATGATGTGTGTGCTTTGGCTCTGGACTGTCTGTACTGGTACCTACTCACAACTTGGGAGATCCTCAGTAGGATCTAAACTCAACCTCAGATTCCATTTTCAAAATGCTAACACTGACCTTACAGGGTAGCTGTGGACTTAATACACTTAACATACACAAAGAACTTCGAACACACCAGGTATACGGTAAGTGCTCAGTAAGTGTGGGGCTTCCCTGGTGGCTCAGATGGTAAAGAATCTTCCTGCAAGGCAGGAGACCCAGGTTTGATCCCTGGGTTGGGAAGATTCCCTGGAGAAGGGAGTGGTAACCCACTCCAGTACTCTTGCCTGGAGGATCCCATGGACAGAGGAGCCTGGCAGGCTACAGTCCATGGGGTCGCAGAGGCAGACACGACTGAGTGACTAACAGAGTACGTGTAGCTATCATTCTCACCCCTTTCCTCTGGTCTTGGCCAAAGAGATGCTTCTGTAATGCTTAGAGCACGTCAAGGTCCAGATCTCTGTCACCGACCTACATTCTTAGTCTCAAGCTCACCCTGGACCTTGCCCCTTTGTCCACAAACACGTTGCCTCTCCTGCTTGTGAGCAAACTGCAGTACAAAACATACTTTTTAAACTACTATTCATTTCCTCCACTTTCTCACCATCTCATCTGACCTCTTGCATTTTCACTCCTGAAGCTGCCTTCTCCACCATCACCTAATCACTGAATCCAGCAGCCTTTTCTCAGTCCTATTTCTCAACCTTCCTGCAACAACTGATGGGATCTCCTTCCTCATAAAAACTGTTCTGCTTGCCTGCCCTAGCCTAAATCTGTCTAATTACCACGTCTCTGCCTTAGCTGGTTTCTTTTCCTATGCCTTCCATCTAAACATATATCCACAACAGTTCTGCCCTCAGCCCTGCACATCTTTCCACATCTCCTGAACTTGCTCCATTCCTATTATTCACTATCATGGGACGCCACCCCCAAACCCTATCATTTAACTTCCAAATTGTCGCCTCTAGTTCCCTGCCCCTCCCAGTGTGCAAGGAGTCTATTTGGTTGTTCCACCCGCATCTCAAACTTACCGTGTTCTGCATCAAATCTATCTTTTCCTTCTTAATATTTCCACTTTGGTTAATGAATGGGATGATCATTCTTTGGACTACCAAGGCCAGGACATCTGAACCATCTTTAACCTCCTCCCTCCCTGAAGCCCATCACAGACAGGGCAGGGATACTGTGCGGCGCTCTGGAGACCCACGGCGCGAGCTGCTCTCCTGACTCTTCCCTTCCTGCCGGTGAGACCCCAAGCAAGTCCGCGGACTTCGGTGTGGCGTCCCTAGCACAGCTTGTGCAGCTTACATGAGAAAACGTATGTAAGGGCATGGAGGGCGACCACTTGGCAAGCCACAGTGATGACGACAAGGAAAAGGAACCTCAACGGCCTCATTCCTCCCTCGGCTCCCGACATCTCGCATACTTCACTCTGTCTCACGAAATTGTAAACTCACAAGGCCAGTCTTGGTTGTCAGCATGTAAGCGCTTCGAATTTTCACTAACCTCAACTGAGGCAATTTCAATCAACCCCCAAACTCAAGACATTCTTATATATCAATGTGCTTTTCTCTCCTAGAATCCTAAACAAGAACTCTGTGAGAATTCAGGAATTGCCCTTAGTTGAACCCAATTTCAAATAACATTCTGCAAGGCATATGGTTAGCAATGAAAACCATTCTCCATTTTTAATAATGCGGAGTACATTATCAGTAACGAGCTATAAAATCTTTGATGTTAATACTCGAACCAAACCACCACCTTGCAATCCCCTGTCCACACCTCCCCAGGAGCCCAAAAATAACTTTAATTTTGGCTCAAGAAAGATGTAAAGATTATAACAATTATTGGGAAAAATATCAGAATCACTTAATGTGTTACAAAATCAATACAATGTTATCATTTACTTTGCGTTATCAGTGAATTTCTAGCCTTGGAAGAAAATAGGTCTGATTAGATATTTCTTATAAATGTCCATATAAATATTTAGCACATTTAACTAAGGGTCTAGGCCACGACGGGCAGCAGCAGCTGCCCTGAGAGAAGCACACCTACGCCCTAATTAGGCACCTCTGGTTAGTCATTTCTACAGAGGAGGAGGAGGAGGAGGAGGATTACCGCTAAGGACTGGAGCTCTCTGGTTTCTTCCTCTGCAGCTGAAGCATGGTAAGACAGAACCTACAGGGCGAGAACAGAAGGAATGCACGTTATACAAGAAAGGAACGCCTGACACAGACCGCAGCTTCAAGCCTGGGACGCTCCTAAGCCTTCCTGCAGAGGTATCTAGACTCCTCAGAACATCGTTATCTTCTTTGCTGCTTTCTTCAACAGAGAGAAAATCTCAGATTTTTATTCAAATGCTTCTTAGGGAAACAGAAAGTTATACTCCCTGTGTTCAAAGAAAACTGTCACTTTTCCTCTGACAATGTTGATACAACAAACACATTATTTATAAGTCACACTATTAGCTCAAACTTGGCAGAAAATTCTGTGCTGCTTTTCTTAAACAAACATACTGACTTTAGTTATTTTACTGGTATACTGAATCAAGATAAAAGACTTCTGCATAAGCTGACATTTTAATGTTGATATTTAGGAAGAAAGCAGTCTGGAAGTGGCTCTTGGATGAGGCCTGTAACCACTATAGAATTCATAAGGAAAAACTGCACAGCAGAGAGGTAAATGTCACATAGATTCAAGGGTACTTTTCCACTCACAGGATTCAAGAACTGAGAAGTGCAGAAGTGGCCTTAAATCCATCTATTAACAGCAGAGGACACCCAGGCTCAAAACTTCTCATCTCTTGGCTGTGAGCTCACACTCAGTGAGAAGGGGGCCTGGGATCCAGCTTTTATCTCCTAATCTTATACACTTTTCACCATCCTAGTGGAGTTACAAGAAGATAGTAAAGCAGATTTACTATCTTCCTAAAACTTCACATGTGAATCATTAATTCCCATTTTCAAAAGCAATAACTTCCAAATGATGGGATAATATTTTAGATGTTATTCTAAACCAAGGTAGTGATTACATGTTCAATTGTATATTATATTAAATATTTTCAAAAGTTCATTTTTGACAGAGTTAACACAGATTTACCAAAATCTCTTAAAGTTTTAGGGTCAGTGACAAAAAGGTACCTCATTTTCAGACTGTAAAGGGTGAGTCAAGTAATTCGGTGGCCCAAACCAGTTCTCCTTGAACTAGTTTTTAAAATTGCAAGCAGTTAAAAATCTAAAGCCAAATGGTAAATTTGCCTACGTATTGTGATTCAGAACATTCTGATCTGGTAATCCGTGTGACCTGTCTCACTGTTTGGACCACTCATCACTAGGAACCCTAAGGAACCTCGCAGCTGCTGTTTCCCGCTGTCAAGAGGCCGACAGGTCACGGCAAACCCGCTGCTGAGACCAGGAAGGCTGTCTGCTGACAAAGGCTAAGATGGCGACCATGAACTAGCCTGATGTAAATGAATGCAATGCAGCATGGGTAAATGAAAAAATTAATTTTATCACACTGAAGATAAAAATAGCACCCTACTCATAGGGTTGTAAGGATTAACTTTTGTTAATACCTGTGAGAACACAGAGTAAGCATTTGATAAAGGTTAGCTATTTACTGTTTTACTGCCATAACGATGTCTTCTAGGTCAAAATAATTCTCTGTCATAAGAAAACATAAGGGATTTATGTCCCTAGGTTTTATCCAATGCCTTGGGAGAAAATTTTTTCAAGGTTAAACCTGTGATCATAGATATGATTTCCTATAATGAATTGAAATTGGAAAATGGATATACTAAGTGAAAGTAGAAGTACTCATTTTAAACTGAAATAAAACTATAGTGTAAAAATAGAAACAAATCTCAATGAGGAAAACATTCATAAACTTTGAACAAAATTATATCCGGGATTTGTCTGAAAATAATCAATGGATTAATAAAGAAGAAGAGTGCAGAGAAGTGGGCAAGAGTATGGATGGAATGATGGTAGCCACAGGTCAATAATAATTGAAGACAGCTAATGAAGACATGGGGCCGCCTTACGTGTTCTCTCTACTTCAGCATTATGCTTGAAATTTTCCAAACAGGAAGTATGTTTAAAAAGAGATTAATTTCTAACTGATAGCTGGCTTAGAGTGAATTCTTCAGTACAGTCATAGAAACAGTAAAATATTGTATATAACATGCACACACATGCACACATATGTATACATTTAAGATATATGTATACTTGTGTTTGTGTGTGTGTGTTTGTGTGTGTGTGTGTGTGTGTGTATTTGAAACAGATTTCTACTGATTTCTAATTCAGAGTCTCTTACATAGTACTTTACTAAAACTATTTAGTTTTACGTTCACATTAGGAAGTATACCATCTTGGTTACTGGTAAATCTTGACTTACACATCTTTCTAGCTCTTATTTATTAGGGGCAGGAGGAAAAGTTACAATCCGTAACTCAAACATTGATTCCTACTGATCTCTACTGGCTGAGAGTAGGCAAACATTAAAATGTATTTCACACCATGTATGAGTGACTAAGGGATGCCCTTTCTGAAGTCTGATTCCCTAGACTGGTCTGCGATGTAAGAAATCTCCATCTTGCACAACGGGACTGTTCTCAGGCGGTCATTGAGACGCGTCTGTAGACGGCTGGCCCAGACGGGTAGGCGCATCCTGCTTGGGAGGGAGTCCTGTCTGAGGCCGGTTCCCAGGCCAGCAGTTCACACTCAGAATCACCTGGGGGAGGCTCAGGGAGGCTAGGGGAGGCTGGTAGGAACACAGATTCCCTGCCCCTACCCAGGACTTACTGAATCAGAATTTTCTCAAGATCCACAAATCTGTAATTTGAAAGAGTTTTCCCTTTTCCTCATTTCTGATTCTGAGTGCTTGGGATATCTGTTCTGTTGTTTGATGTGTGAATACAACTGCTCATGAGGAGAGATGGGGAGGCTCAGGCAATGGAGCAAGGACACACGGGGTGCGGGGGACTATCATCAGTGTGAG